>JAGVSP010004480.1:0-14605 GCA_022494985.1 Micrasema minimum
TGCATTGATTTTTTAATTAAAACTTCGTGATAAATGAAACGATAAAACGGCCATAAAATATCAAATTACGTATTTTTCCACGTTGCTTTACTTCACTAGATTTGCTACCCGTGTTAATCGTTCAATGAATTATTATTTGCTATCAAATTTTATTTAAATTTTGCATTTGATTGTATACTGCTCGCGGTGTTTCGATACAGTGCCCAATGCACCATTAGGTGCAGGTGTGCATAAGAAAGAGTATTAGTTTACTAGTCTTATTTTCCGACACAAAAAAACCATAAATATAGATATTATTTAATATTACCACACATTTTTTTTTGTATGGGTCAACATGAAGAATGTATATATCATCATCATCATCCCTCAAGTCAAGTCCACGTCCCGCAGCTCTGTCGCAAACTGCCGACGAATTGTCAACAATGGACTACCAGGACGCCGAGAACTGATGCTTGTAAAATAGGCGAGCTATGATTAAGGCTCTCGGGAGGCATACGTAGTATATGGCCGAAACGCCTTCGCCGGATGACAGTAGATACCAAGGGTTGGGTTGCCTCACCTCTGTGTTCCTTACAAAGTCAAACCACCGCACACCTAGTATCCTATTCTCAAAACTCAGAAGTCTGCTATTTTATATGTATGTATTATTGTATATATATGTACATATTTAAAAAAAATATATATTTACGTGTATTTTGTTATACATAATTTTACTTATCCCTCATTCGCACCCACCCAATGGTGCACATGAAAGCCCCGCCCTTTCCCTAGACTGCTTTAAAGACTATTGAGTCTTTTTTCAGTCCAGCCAACTCTTACCGAGTTTTTTTTAAACAAGCTAAACCGCGATTTTAAGATTTGTTTGTGTGATAAAAATCGGATGGAGGATGAATTTACGTTATGTACGCTAACAAATGCTTTCATTGTCCCTACCACTTATGTATATATAATTGTCATTTGTTTCCATCACCAAAACCAAACCAGAGTCGGCCCAAATTAACAGTAGTGGGGTATGTTAGTTTCTACCCCGATCATTATTTATTAGCAATTACTACCAACCCGTGTGGAGACCGGTATCCCGCCTCGCCAGGCCCCCCATCCCAGACATCCCACGCCGTGCATCCGCGGTCAGGGTCTCAAATGGAGGGGGGATTAGGGAAAAGAGGGGACGGGGGACAGAGCGCTAATGTGTGCATCTCACACTATCATCCTATCATCCTATCTGGCAGACACTATTTCATACGTCCCCTGCCGTACCTATATCACAATAACTATCCAAAGACCATCCTAATCCTTACAAAAGACACAATACACATTGAGTTGAGGAGTGGGGATATAATTTGAGACCTCCACACACGCACACACAAACAGCTTGGGACGGGCCGCCCCAGCGAGGGCACACCAAGTCCCCCCGGGGACTACCCCACTAAGCAATCTATTAGTTGTAGATACTTCCTTTTACGGAACAAAAACGTGCACAAATGCCAGTTCAGTCCATGTCCCTTCACCACCTATTGTTCTACTCATGCAAACTCTACTTCTACCTTTCTAATGGTGCACGGGGCACTGTAATGGTACACCAAGTGCAGAATCTTGATAATTTGTTACTTGAAGGCAAGATGATCAGTCTTACGCTTCAGCGCCAGTCCAAGGTATCACATACGAAATGTTTTATTCGAAAATCACATTGAAATTAATATTTCATATTACTGACCCCCGCTCGGGTATCGAACCCGTGACCTCATGCAGATGACGTAGAGGGTTTTACAAGTGCTGGCTAATTTTATCATTACACTGGTATTGTAATGATAAATTATTTCAATAATACACTATTTTTAAAATGTTAAAAAGTTACGCGAAAAATCGAGGTTACTGATCTATTTTAGAAAAATGATTTTATACACGGAGTAACAAAACTCTAGGTACAACCCGAAAAATGGTGAATCTACATCCTATTTGGAGTTCGAATGTGTTAATATGACTTTTGAATCTACTCGTTAGCTCGAGAAAAAAAATGTATTTTTTGGTCTTCTCGTAAAAGCTTTTATAAGTACCGCAGATTAAGCAAAATTGCACAAATTCTTATTAAAATTCGGTACTCGCTATTGTTTTCTTTATTAATATAATTTAATTGACTACATAAACTATAAATATTTGATAGAAATTTTAGAAAATTTCTCAAAAAAACTTTTGGTTAACGGACGATAATTTTACGTGATAACGTCATAAGAAAAACATTGATGAAAATTAACATACTTTTATGAATTTAATTGAATTATCATTATTTTGTATAATACAAAGCAGGAGTTAATTGAAAATTATTTTTTTTTCCATAAATCAACATTTTTGCACTCGTTAATTTCACTTTCGCTTTGTAGCTTGTGTGTGCTGCTGCTGTATCTCCCTTCTACTCGGACGGCATCGGCCGATGGAGTGGGAAGAGAGATAGATGCGTCACAAACCGAACGCTTAGGCGATCGTGCCTCTCTATTCGCTTGTTCCGCGCTCTCGCTTGCACACTCAGCTCAGGCGGAACGTGACAATGAGTCATGCTTTTTTTCGTGTGTGCAGCCGGCGTTCAACGAATTATTAGACGTTATCACGTCAAAAAAATCAACTTCTTACTCGATTTTCACGAAAATTATGGGTCAAATAAAAAAAATCTTCTACTAAATCGACTCCAATTATGATGTAGATTCACTGGCTTCCCGCTTGTACATCGAGTTTTGTTCCTCGGTGCATTTACATAATTTATTTTTGTACATAAAAAAAAAAAAACAATTACTATGCGTTAGTATTTTTAGATGGTATATTTTTGCAACAATATAATATTTTAATGTTATTAGTAATTTTGCCCTCAAGTGGGTCATTTTATTTTATTATTCGTTGGTAGTATTAATTTGCCTGACTGGGTCAGAATGATTAAATATGTAAAAATATTATACATCATAATCAGGCAATAGACCTTCACAAGTAAAACTGACGTAGTTAGTTTGTGGAATCCATATGCCCCATGTAAGAGCCGGATATGGATTGGTTACTCGACCTATTCCTTTTATAGGGTTGTACTAGAGGTCATTTTTAAACAAATTAACCCCAGTCTTATAGGGGTCCAACATTGAGAGTGAGTTATGCGAGTTTTGTGGAGTTTTATAAGCTTTTTAAATAAATTATAAAAATTAATTAATTAATTTAACACTATACGCATCTTAAACCGCTGGAGTCAGACCTATGGGTAGGTCGCGATAGCGTTAAGCCCACATTATATGAGACAGAAAACTGTACAGTTTCTTATGCATTTTGCAAACTGTCCCGTATAAAGCGAAAACTGTGTGCAATATTAAAAGGTCCGCGCGAAGTTTGGCTGACCTGACAATTAATGTTTTTTGTGTAAACGTTTAAGTTGATATTGATACACTGAATGCTTTTAAAAACGTAATAAAACAAAAAAAAACATATTACATTATTGGCAATATTAACAATTTTCTGTGAGCGCTTAAAAAAATACACATATTTAGCGTGTCTTTTGACAGACCTGAAAGTCTGATACTTCACCCTGAAGATGGCGCCTGCAACGGTGGCCGAAACGTCGGAGAAGACAAAAAGCATAACACGGATAATCCCAAAAAAAAAAGCAAATAGAAATTTCCGACTTGCTACCGAATACAAATCACTGTAAAATGATACCCTGGACTGGAACTGAAGCTTAAGACTGATCATCTTACCTCCGTGCAATAATTTATCAAGATTTACTGGCACTTGTTTAAATTCAGTGCCCTATGCACCATTAGGCGCGGATAAGGGAAAATAGTAGTAGTAGTAAAATGATCACCAAATTATGGGCAATGCATTGGTAGTTTTCTGAAAGCTGATATTTAAGCTATAAATGATAAAAAATTAAACCTGTATAAACCTACATTCATTTACAGGTTGACCACATCATTCCACTGCTAAAAAGAATTGCACAGGCTGCGCTTTCCACAAAGGGTAGAATAACAAGACTCTGTTGGCTAATTTACAAAGCCCATGCATGATGCCGCTCCAGAGTATTTAAAAGAGCTTTGCATTCCAGATAAACTAGCTGAGAGACATCTCACACTTCGATCAGCTACATCTACAGCTATAGGCAAGGTTTAATACCGATCCACAATCAGCGCACAACATTTGGGGAGCGCGCTTTTGAGGTTGCGAATGCTTGGAATGCTCTCCCACCAGAAGTGCGCAACTGTGAGAGTGAAGTGATGTTTCGAAAGAAACTTAAGACCCATTTGGTCCCTAAATCTTTTGATCAATTTTGATAATTGTATTTTCTACTCACAGAGTGAGTTTCATTCGCTTAAAATTTCCCGAGCAGTTAAATTCATATTTTAAAGCGGTCTTGAGGTATATTTTTACGAAAACGGCGCTATAATAATAATATTATGTAATTTATTAGATAAAAACTTTGAAATATGCGATTTCTTAGGAAATAAATTACAGGTATAAATTAATTAATGTCTATAAGATACGTGTTTGCATTTTTTGAGCATTTTACCCATAGGACAGATAACATTGCCTATTAATTTGAATTGAACAGCTGATTTTACAGTTAGAAAATGGAGTAAAAAGGATTGTAAGTTGTTGTAGATACAGTAAAAATTGGTAAATACAATATCACAATGATGTTAGTGGTGTATTATTACAGAGTCGACAATGTTTTTGACGGAATAAGACTGTTATGTTGTGTTTTTTTTGTAAATATAGTTGCAGGTAATACGCATAAGCAAAATTAAACATAGTGTAAATAAATATGAAAGTAGAGTATGCTAATTAAGTAAGTAACTAATAGTGTTAACAAAATTGTAAGTAGACATTAGACAATCGAGTTACACGGTACCTACAAAAACAATATTTATTTATAATTTAATTTAGTTAATAATTGCTGAATACTTAATTAATCTATTTTAATATATTAAATACAGTAAATATGAAGACACCTAACCTAATTTTACGTATTATTTCAACTACCGGTTTCAAATCTGGTTTTAAAGAACGTGGTAAGTTTAAAGAAAGTATTATCATCATTTTTATATTACTTCAACATAAAAAGTTCAAAGAGCTTTAGAAACTTATTGAGAAGTGTTTGTTGTTCGTTATATGTATACGAAAATATTTAAACATATACCTTAAATATCCATCATGAAAAAATAACACTAATCACATGTTTTTTCACCAAAATCGTATTCACAGTTTCTATTTATTTGTTTTATTTTCACTTTTAGTTTTTGCTGTCATCAGTCTAAGTTCGAGTTAAGAAACAATGTGGTTGGAGTTTCGAGAAAGCTGCAAGCTCGTGTGATGTGTTTTAGGTTCGATTCCCGGCAGAATACTAAAGCAATAAGCGACACTGATGTTTCAATAGTGGTTTAGCGATGAATTAGCTATAACCAACTATAGTCCGTTCGCATGAAGGCAACTGTTTAAGTCATTGACGTATCGCGAATTAAAAAGTTTGAAAAAAATCATTATTACTTCTACTACTACATACGTTCCCTTGTCTGCACCCAATGAAACAATCTTTATTTTTTCAACTTCGCATCGCCGCCCAGCGTTATTGAAATATTTTCAGACTTTTACAAACGTAATATTTTGATTCCCTCTTGGAAAAAAAATTTGTACCGATTATATTACCATGTTTAGGATAGCGCTTCGTAAACAAAATACTAAATGTAAAGCGAGTTATTTTGTCAAAAATAAAACTCTTTAGAACTTTTTCACATCTACGTATTTCACACATTAAGATCGAAATCTAAATCAAATTCATAATTTTGTATAGAAAATCATTGCCATTAGCATACGTGAATTTCTTCGCTGGCAATGATTTTCCATACAAAGTGATTGTTTATGCTAAGCACCCAGGACTCACATTTTGAATAAAATTGAAAAACTTCCAATATTTCAAACTCAACCATTTCCAGTTTATTAAATCAGAGTTTTCTGTTGGATAATTTATTAAAATTTACCTTGAAAAACTTAAAATCACTTGAAATCGAATAATAAAAAAGAACGAATAGTAAATATATTTAAAATTATTATTGTTCACTACGTGATGCAGTGGTTGGCGCATTAGGCTACCATGCATGAGGACGCGGGTTCGATTCCCGGTGACAAAATGAAATATTTATTTCAACGTGATTTTTCACTTAAAAACACAAGTGACATAGTGGCACGTAATAATCTAATTACATGATGAAAATACACTTCACTGGTGTAACTACTACCTACGCAGTGCCTTATGCACCATAATAATTTATCATTAGACAGTCGTTTCGCCTTGCTGGGCGGGCCTATGAGTATTACGTTTAAAATTAACCACGATCTTTCAAAGCAAAACTTCTCAGAAAAAAAACTTTTATTCAACTTATTTCAAATTAAATCGTTGGTTTGCTGGTATTCGGTGAATGGAGTATAAAATGTTCTCCCGAGTCAGTCGTGCAACATAACTAGTTGCGAATATTCCCGTCTCCTTCACTCCATTCGGCAACGCCATGGGAGGAAGAGAGACAGCACCATCAGAAGAGTTGGCATGGCGCTTGTAGACGAAAAGCGGTCGGCCCGCACGCGGCCGCTCCTCCGTATAATCGTAGTCCTCAGATTCATCCATAGAATTCAGTACTCAAACAATACTTTTTCACACATTTTAGGTACATACCAGATGCGTGTTTGTATCTTCATATTAAAAAAACATGTGTGCAGTTCACACCAGGTAGAAGTGAAACCTTAATAAAACTAAGCTGAGAGAGAATGAGATAAATGCAGTATCAGGAGTGGGATAATTATAGGATTTATTTATTATAAATATTGGTACCCAGTTGATAAATTTTATTCATTTTATTATTCATGATCCATGTCTTCAATTTCTACAAGTGGTACGAGCGGCTTATGATAACTTAAGTATGAGACAAAAGTTTTTGTTTCGATTTTATCAATATATCTGTGAAATACCGCGTCAAGGCGCCTTCTCCCTCGGTTTTGCTACAAAATTTTGGGAGTCGACTCTCTCTTTGGATACATGAATAGAACAAATTCTGTTTTATAGCCTAGGACCTCCACATTATAAAAGTATAAGGGGTGCCGGCGATCAACTGGTAGATGTATCTGATGAGGTAGATGGAACTACTGCCAGCCGGTGGAAACTGTGTTCTATCTCATTCTCTCGCAGGCTAAATCCCATAGATCATATGTTTGTCTCTTTTTATTCTCGCTTTTTCGTTTCATAGAGTTTCAAATCACTCCCAACGATTCTAAAGAAGTTTCACTTCAAAAAATAATATGTTTATCTCCGTTAAGAAATGAATTAATATAATAATGCGATACTATTACGCCTCTGGTAGATACCAAAATGTGAGAAAAATCATTGTTCTAGGGCTAAAATCCTGGAAGAAATTCGAGGACTACGTTTGTAAGGAGGAAAGGAGCTGACACGCCGACCGCGCTTCCCCTTAACGCGTTTACACCATTCATCAGCAAGACAAATGTCCGGTTACTTGGAATACTGATAAAAAATAACCTGAAGCGTAAGAGTAATCATCTTATCTTAATGTCAATTGGGATTCAAGACTTCGGTGAGTCGATTAAGCAGTGCTTGTTTGTTTATGATTAACATTTAAAATACTTCACATGTGATACCTTGGACTGGCGTTGAAACGAAGACTAATGCCTTTTTCACAATGAAAGCCCCACCCTTTCCCTAGACTGCTTTAAAGACTATTGAGTCTTTTTTTAGTCCAGCCAACTCTACCGATTTTTTCAACAAGCCAAACCGCGATTTTAAGATTGTTAGTGTGATAAAAATACGGATAAATTTACGATTATGTACGCAAACAAATGTTTTCATTGTACCCCTACCACCGTCTCGGCTTATGTATTATAATTGTCATTGTTTCCATCACCCAAACCAACCAGAGTCGGCCCAAATTAACAGTGGTAGGGATGTTAGTTTCTACCCCGATCATTATTTATTAGATATTTTATTAGACCGATGCCTTCATCATCATGATCATAATACTATATTCGCTCCCTATGTGGAGCATATGGAACTCACAAACTGCCTCCAAGCCAAGCGATCGGCCGCCAGTTCCCGCGCATCCTCCCTTCCCGATGCCTGCTTGCAACAAATAATCAAGATTCACTAAACTATTGTACAAACGCAGTGCCCTATGCACAAAGGAAAGTAGTACCTACCTATTTTAGATAAATTTAAAAATGTCTGTGTTTTTCCTTTGTTTATGAAATAAATCCTTATCGCAATATTACATTCATATTTTTATTGAATTTTAATGTAAATTTATGTTTGACTTCTACATCCAGGCACCGTCGCATCATATATTTTTTTAGCCGTTCTTTCATCATCCATAAATTTTACACTTAATCAAAATACACCTTGATCCATTTATATGTTATTTTTTTAAATAATTGTAAAATTGGACAATTTATCTAACATTGCAATATTTTTATTTAAAAAATTTAAATTTTAAAAATACCCTTATTAAACCAGTAAATATAAATATGTTTTTATGGAGTACGTTGCATTAACTGCACTTCGGGGGATAATGTAAGAATATTATAAAAGATGAATACTGACTTAACTTTGACGGAAAACATTATTGACAATTATCTCCGATTTCTAAGTAATAATTATTTAGTAATTAGCCAGCAAAACAATAAAATTATATTTTAAGAGTGAACGAAAAATGGATAATTGGTGTTTTTGTACATAATTTAAAGGCTTCTTTCAAAACGATTTAATTATAGTAATGATAGAAAATATAGAGTAAATATTGGGCATATTTCAAGTACGATTTTTATACACTTTGAAAGAAACGTTAAAATAAAACTAGGAATTTCTTTTTTTCCTTAAACGTAGTATTAATTTGACTAAATAGATTAAATTCAATAATAATTTCAACTTCTTACTCATTTTTCTCGATAACTAGACAATTCGGTAAATTGAAATAAGAGATAAATAAATATATAATTTAGCATAAGCTTTCATATATTATAGTAATCGCCCCACAACCAACTGTCATTAATAACTCTTTATAGTTTTTCCATTGCTATTCTATGTATATTAAGCTGAAATTTAATCACAATTATTAGAAAATTTAATTACAATTAATCGAATAACTAGTTTAAAAAAAATATAAAAAATCTACAAAATCGACTCCAAATACGACGTAGATACACTGGTTTTCCACTTGTGCATGAGTTGTTCCATCGTGTATAATGCATAGTAAGTAATAATGAATCTGAATGTCAAGGAAAAGTAAGCGAAGAAAGGCCGAGGGTGACGGTGACGGTGACGGTGACGGGTATCGCGGTAGTGAGCTTCTAGTTGACCTAAGTGCTATATTAAGTTGGCAGTTAATGAGTACACTTTATGTTGACAGTATTTGAGTACACATGTCATGTAGTATACATATAATACTAGTAACTAGTTGATCGTGAACTTGGTGAAATGCCAATAATACTAATACATATAATATTTATGTCCGATAGGCATAATGTGTATGTAATTTAAAACCTTCAAACAAGAATACACTGTGCGGGGCGTTTTCATACAAATTTTCTACAAATATACCCCTCTGGGGGGTCAATATAAAATATTCATTTGAATTTGTGGTATGTGATACCTTCTTCTAAGACACCTATTCTCTTCTAAGACACCTATTCTCTTCTAAAACACCTATTCTCAAAACTAAGAAGTCTGCTGTCTTGGGCCCTAGTTTAGGTGCCACGATTCGCAGCCATAGAGAAGAACAGGAACGAATTTTAGGTGTGCGGAGGAACACAGAGGTGAGGCAACGGACACAGCAACCCTTGGTATCCACTGTCATCAGGCGAAGGCGTTTTCGGCTGGCTAGGCCATATACTACGTATGCCTCCCGAGAGCCGCCACCATGCTTGCCTATTTTACAAGGCATCAGGCTCTCGGCGTCCCGGTCGTCCACTGTTGACAATTCGTCCGCAGTTTGCGTCAGAGCTGCGGGAAGTGGACTTGACCTGGGAGGATGCGCGGGAGCTGGCGGCCGATCGCTTGGCCTGGAGGCAGTTTGTGATTCCATATGCTACACATAAGGAGCGGATATGGTATAATGAATAAAATTATACCTTGGACTGGCGCTAAAGCGTAATACTGATCCTCTTGCCTTCATGTAACAAAATGATCAAAAAACACAGCACTTGGTGTACCAATGCAGTGATGTATGCACCATTGGGTGCGGATAAGGGACAGTAGTAGTAGGTTTGTTAAAATTTAGTGTAATTATTCAATTATGTTATGTATAATACTACAATGCCCTGACTCGACACGGACTATCTAGTGAGTCGGGGCCAGATCATTGGCATGGGTCTCTACTGATTGAATCGCCATGCCATTATTATTGTGATTATATTAAATGTGAAATGTAATAAAAAAATAAATTTTAAAAAAACACTTGGTATAATACCACGTTACTCGCGGCCGCTTCGCATAAACGTATTCCTCGATTTTCTCCCTGGAATTTAACATTAGAGCAATGATTTTTTCACACATTTTAAATATCGACCAGTCTTATTTTTTAAATATTTTATGTTATAAATCATTTTAAAAATAAGACATACAAACACGCGTCTGTTGCTCGATCACAGATCAATACCGACTCGGTAATAAGCGACGTGATAACGATTTCTTACCCATGGAACACGCGTTAACGTTTAACGTTTTCGCGATCACAATGGAACACGCGTTAAAAGTTATCGATCGGGATTATTAAACGAGCGCATACTAGTCGCGAGCCATTTCCCGAGATATATCTTATTCGCACATATATTCATTCAATCTTTACTATAATATTTTAGCCGGTTTTCGGCAAGCCAAATATTGAGAAAAGCAGTCGACATAATAAAAAAATCGACAAGCGCGATGATTTGACGTTTGACGTAAGGCCGCGATATAGCGTATATCGGCTCCGCTCGGCTCAGATCGTCAATTCTCGGCTCAGCGATCGCGGTATTGAACGGTATGTCATTGTGATCGCTCAAATCGTTAGCGTTAGCACGTGATTAGCACGCTTTTAACTACGTCGATAGTTATCTGTGCTTGAGCTACTGGTCGATATCTAGAGTGTGTGAAAAAATCATTGCTCTAATGTTAAATTCCAGAGAGAAAATAGAGGAATACGTTTGTATGGGAAAGCGGTGGCGAGTCACGTGGTGGAGTATGCTCTTAAAAATAGTTTCAGTGTCAAGTTTGTCGTGGAATAAACAGCAGAAACCCAACGGTATCGCACGTCATGCAGTTATTATGACGAAACCAAGTGAAACTGGTTATTGGTCAGGTGAGTACTAATGCACTCGCTAGTTATTTCATAACGTGACCCTAGAAAGGTTTCGGCTCACATATTTGTAGCACCTCACAACCACTATAAGTCACCCGTTAAAAGCTGTCATGTAAAATTTCACAAAAAAAAAATCGGTATCATAGACCTGTTTACACTAGATAAGTAAACAATACATGTCCTACTGAGTTGCCTACTGCAACTCGTCAGTAGGTGCATAAATACATGTTCAACTAAAAATAAAAGTACACAATACATCCTTCTCTAGCGCAAAAGAAATGTAACATACATATAAATAAAAATACAATTCTAAACTTAATATAATACATCGCGTTCTAGCAACCAAGTTCTCAGCACGCGTCTCTCTTTTAAGCTTGAAAAATGAATTATTTTTTGAATACTTGTTGGTAGCATGTTACAAATTTTTGGTATACTGTATTGAAGTGTTCTCTTACCATGTTTGTTATTATATTTAGGGAGAACTAAGCCTTTCGCACTTGTAAAATGAGTATTGTAAACATACATCGGTCTGTGTTTCAAAGAGAGCTGTCAAAATTTTATGTTACTTTTGTATTTTGCAGTGAAAAAAGGACCACTACATATACCTATCTATCTTCCACTTTCTAATACATTTTAACCATTCTGTTTCCCTCTGGTGAGATGGAGTCAAACTTGACTCAATCTTCTTAGGACTAGGACATAACGAAAGGAAGAAAAAAGCATATATGTCAAATAAACATCACTTTTGAGTGTGTCCAAACACTTAGTAGCCCAGTCAAATTTAGTTTTTTGCCTTAACTAATTCGGATGTTATTGATTCTTTTTTTTATGTTGTTCAGTGATGTCTAGGGAAGGTTGCATCAAAAGTCCGGATGAATAGGAGGTGAGCTTAAGTCAGGATTTTCAAAAAACTAGAAAAAAATGGGTCTTTTTTTTGTTTTTTCAAAAAAAAAAACATAAACGCTTAACCCAACCAAAAATAGTTGTATGAAAACATAATAGAAAACTAAATATTCTATAAAATTGGTTTTTTAAATTTTTTTAGTATCTCTTATAGTTTTCGAAATAATCTGATTTGAAAAATCACATATTTCACTGATTTTCTCCTGTCAACATATTTTGCCTCGGAAACGGGCTTATACCTCGTAAACCGTACCTCGCGCGATAAAAATGCTTATAACTAAAATTGTAGAACATTAAATTTACAACAAAATCAGTATAATAGCGTTTTTTTTTAAGTGAAAAAATAATAGTTATAGGTAAAAAAATTGCGTGTGTGTGTACGCCATGCGCCAGCCCTATTATACAAATACTGGCGGTAGATAGCCATAATAAATAAATTATTTTGGACTTTTGATCCAACCCGGACTTTTGATGCAACCTTCCCTGAACATCAATGAACAACATAAAAAAAGAATCAATAACATCCGAATTAGTTAAGGCAAACGCTTAGTTTTGGGGTAATTAGACTGGGCTATAGGCCCAAAACACACGGTGAAACGCAAAAATGACGAAACTACAACTCTAATTTACTTTTGAGTTTATGTCATATAGTCCTATAGGAAACCACAGGAAAGACAGGTTTCAAACGAGTTGCGTCGTGAGTGGTTTCCTATAGGACTATAATATGACATAAATTAAAAAGTAACTTAGAGTTAAAGGTTTCTGATTAATGCTTAGCAATTTTCTCAATGGATGACATAGAGGTTTCACATGTGAAGCGTCGGCGAAATGGGGAATGTTGAAATACATAAAGTGGCCACTTAACCCAGCAAATGACAGGTCATAAGCCCTGTAAACGCCTAGATAATCCACATTCGTTTCCAGAGTTTCCCTGGCTCTGTTGGGATATCAATAATATTTTATATTAACCCAGCATGAGTGTAATCCAGTAATTTGTCTACAAGTATTTGTACACATTCAAAACGTTGTTAAAATGCCATCTCTTTAAGTGACATCTGTATATTCGTAGGTGGGTATTTACATACTTAGTAAAATGCCCATTAGAAGTCATTGAACAAGGTCGCCCAATCTAATTATTATGCACTAATAATGCAGTGTTGAATAATATTATGGTACAGTAATGATGTCATTATTAATTAGGGGTTGTGAAAGCTTGTAATTATTCCATGTTTCCGGTGCTTTTTTCCGGATTATATTGCAGGTAGTTTTGATGGTTATATTACTAACAACTTGTGAAAATAGTTTGAACTAAGATATCGACTTGTAATTAATCGGTAGAACATCGTAAAAAAAAAAAATTGTGCAGAAGGTTTTTAACATTATTATTCGTTTTAACTTTATTAATTTGATTGTTTCTCTTATTACGTTGCTATGTTTTGCTGCTAGAACAGTGTGGTGGCGCATTTGGCTACTGCGCATGAAGACGCGGGTTCGATTCCCGTAGGGGTCGACAAGAAATGTTTATTTACATGTGATTTTCATATTAATATTTCTTGTGGTATACTTTGGACTGGTACTGAAGCGTATGTCTGATCATCCTACCTTCACGAAATAAAATTATCAAGATACACTGCACTTGGTGTACCAATGCAGTGCCCTATGCACCATTGGGTACGGATAAGGGAAAGTAGTAGTAGTAGCAAGAGAAGGAACATTTTTTTCACGAAAAAAAACACAATTCACTAAAAATATCGCTTGCGTTGTTCTTTCGATTATGGCTCGATATTATTAAGAGGATCGGAGGCCAAAAGGTATCACACATGAAATATTAGTATGAGAATTACATGTTAATAAATATTGACCTCATGCACGGTAGCCAAATGCGCTACCACTATGCTACGAGACAAATGAGGTTAAGTTGATACTTTACTGCAACGAGAAGAGTTAGCAAACATCCCCTTATAAACGTAAACGTAAATATGTAGGTGTATCCGTCCCACTCCACCCGCACCCCCGCCTAGAGAACTAAAGAGCAAACAGCCTGACTGGCCAAACAAGCCCCCATTACTACTAATTAATCGCCCTTATTATCGACTGCGAGAAATTAAACATGTTATCAAGAACGTTCAGAAATCCACCTAATTTTTGTTTTTATATTAAAACTATGGAGGCAACACTGTCAGGTATGTCTGCGTAAAAACTGTCAGTTTGAACTGTCAGGTATGCCTGCGTAAAAACTGTCAGTTTGAACTGTCAGGTATGTCTGCGTAAAAACTGTCAGTTTGAACTGTCAGGTATGTCTGCGTAAAAACTGTCAGTTCGAACTGTCAGGTATGTCTGCGTAA
>JAGVSP010004481.1:0-33302 GCA_022494985.1 Micrasema minimum
AAAGCATGAAATCTACATAATACATTTTGCAATGGAAATGCAGTGTTTGAGAAATAATAAACACATGCAATTAATTGATAATATTATAACAAATAGCTGCCAAAACAGAAAAAACTCTACTTATTGTTTATTTTTGCGGATTTTTTACTTTATGAGGGAAAATGTTTTTGGTTGCTAATTTCAATAATAGTATATGCACAGATATGTACATAGATTATTAAAAATATATTTCAGAATTAGGTCAGTAGTAGACAGTAGCTTTATTTCTAAGTTTCATTGTACCCAGATATATGGTTTTTGGATGTGAAAAATAATCGTATCGATTCCAAACAATTCTTTCACATTCCGATTTAAAAATCTAATTATTGTCATATTTAATACGAAGAGGCAATGCTTTTGTGGAATTTTCTTTTGAGTTAAATAAATGTAATATATATTTTTCTACTTAAAATTTTAAAAAAATTAATAGGTACTTAGATAGATTTCATTAAAACTAAATACCTAGATTCATATTTTTGACAATTAAACATAATCTTCGCAATGCTAGGAATTCGCAGATTCTCTGAAATGTTTAAATGGAGTCAACAATGCTAGTGTACGGAAGACAATGCATACTTTGTTTTATACCTAATCAAGACATCGTGATACTTTGTCACAGTTTGTGTAACTAACATTGGGAATCTTAACATTGCGCATCGGATTACTACGTATTACATCGGATTATTTCGACCGACTTTTGATATTTCACACAGCACTGTTTTTTTATAAATGCTGTTATAGTTATTACTTCAGAAGTAAATTAGCTATCTAATGAATTTTTTTTTTGATACCACGAATTAAAAGCAGTTTACATCGAAACTGATTTGGGAAGACGCACTGGAGTTGGCGGTCAATCGCTTAGGTTAGAGGCAATTTGTGCAAATTCATAGGATTTCGCTCCACCACAACTTATTTCATTATTTCTGGCACAGTTATTTTCGACAATTAGAAATAAGTCTAAAAATAAAAATATGGCCAATATTTCACTTTTTTAAAAATCACACAATTTTCAATAAATAAGGAAGGAAGCGCTGATAAAGGGAGCCATAAGTAAGTAGCGTTTAAGACATACCTAAAGTTATATATTTTTACTTAATTTTACATTTTCTCGAAGTATCTTTTTTTATGTAAAAAATAAACTATTTTACTACAACTTTTTTACCCAGTAACATCAGTCAGACAAATTTGAAGACCACGATTTGCAGCAGAAAAGCTTTAAAAAGTTGTTCACTGGGTTCTCTTTATCCTAGCTTTTAACGATTTCAAGGTGTAAGCATCACCGTTCATTTTTAGTTATGAGAGAAAGATGATGTTGCCAGTAATGACTGCTTTGGTATAAATGTCAACTCATTTGTTCGCATCAAAACAAAAGAAAAGCTTTCGAGCATTGCAAACTCGACGCTTAGACAAGCAGGAAACCCCCATCGTGTGAAATCGATGCTCCACGGATAAGTATGCTATTTCAAAACGAATTTCTTCGTTCCGCATGTACCTTTCGCCCATCGAAGCACTTTGATAATATCCAAGAGTTCGTTAGATAATTTGTTAGCACTGAAGATAATGTATTAGCCGTGTTTCTTGTCTAGCGTGCATCTAAAATGTTTACCTATTGTTGGGATGAAGTGAAAAATTGAGATGATCTATGTTAGGTACAGGAAGTTATCATACTGCAACGTGTTATTTATGCCTCAAATTAATATAAATAAAGGACGTTTCAACACCTCTGTGTTTGGTTATTTACACCACGAGTAAAATTGCACGTATCGTGCTTATGTTATCAATACGGTTTATTATGATTTGAAAAGCTAACATGCGAGAATATGAAATATTTCGATTAGTTGGGAAGTGAGGAGTTCGAAGTCTCAGCAATTTAAATTAATATTATGGTTATCTTTTGACCTAGTTGTCAGCCTAAAATTGTATGTTATACAAGACAAGATAAAATCGTTCACCGGGATAAAATGATAAACCAAATTGGTGTCCACAGACACCACCTTTTGTGATATGATACCTACTGAAAAACCAGTGCTTAAAAAATTGGGAAAGTAGATGAAAGAAATTTTCAAATGAAAGACATAATAGGGTTTTTCCAGATAACATGAATATCCTTGAAAATGCTATAAATATTTAAAGTATATTTTTACAATTCCAACGATATAAAACACAATGATCAAAAATTTTGTTTTCATTTATAAATTTATGTTTTAAAAACACGAAATTACGAGTGACTTTTAACGCCCGTTATTGGCTAATGACGTCATACCCGTCTACCGTGGAAGGCGTGAAATTCATTCCGTAGTGAGCGCCTATATTGCTGTGACGTCACACCGCAGCGCGCTTAATGGAGGATTTTGCGAGCGATTTGAAAAAGCGATATTTCAAATTTCAAACCGTAAAAAATTTTAAAAAATTCCTTGATTTGGTAAGGTTTAAAAATGTTCTTTTCTAACAAAACACATTGTTTATTTTTATCTCGAAATCAGACTCTAAACGGTTTTGTTGATATTTTTGGGGTAATTGATAATATATGCTTTCTCCGTCTTGGTTTCGACGTTTGAGAAATATAAACAGATAATTTTTTAGATAGCATTCAACAAGTAGGTACCTAACAAAACTTCTGATAACTTTCAAAGTACAATTAAAATGTAAAAATTTTATTTAATTTACTAATTTCATTTATAAAATAAAAACATATTTAATATAATTTATATGGATAATTTGATCCTATCATGATTTTTATTAAGTAAAAAAAATATTATTTGTCCGAGAGCGTAAATTGTTAACTTTTATTCAGCTCATAATAATATATACACCGTTTCCCACGATGAGACCGCGAAACTCCAGAGGGTGATTATTCATGATATTCTGAGAAAAAAATCTTAATAAAGTTTTTCAAAAAACTCAATTCTAATTTCTTAAAAATATGATTAAAATATGAATAAAAATTCACGCGTGTAATACCGTCCATTTTTGAACTGGCTAACACCACGTGACCTGCACCAATTTCAGATATGAAATTCGAATTTTGAATGTCCGCACAAGGCAAGGCGTTCGGTGACCAGAGCGGATCCCCACTCCTCCCCGCCCACCACCACCCCGCTACCGCTAGCATTTCAAACAGAAGCCAGTATTACATGGTCGCTTTTTATTAATACTTTTTTAAAATTAATTATTAAAAATGCCCGGATCAAAAAACTTTTTTTCTCAGAATACCATGAACAATCACCCTCCGGAGTTTCGCGGTCTCATCGTGGGACACGGTGTATAGGTAGGTATATAAAGCATACATTTTTTAATGGTCGTTAATTATTTTGGTGTCATAATCTTTCAACTACTACTACGACTTTTAGATATCTGCATCTAATGGTGCATAGGGTAGGTAATACATCGATATTCCAAGTGTCGTGAATTATGTGAATTTATTTTTTTTGATCTGGTTAGCAATCGAACCTTCGACCTCAAGAAGCCGACAAATTTCAATAATTTTGAGATAGAACCATTTATTCAAAACTAATTTTTAAATAACGGGTTGCTTTGGTGTTAGTTACAGAACTAGTTTAAAATACATTTTTAAAATACAGAAAGTTATTGTATTACCCCTAATATGAGGTAAATCCATCACATCATGTCAGACTTTTCTCTCTCTACGTTTGCCTAATGCATGCACGTCATATAATGTACTGTATAAAAACAATGCTGATTTTTTCATCCTATGATTATTCTCATAAAAATTCGTTAAATTTTTTTCATTAAACTATTGTTGACTGAAAGAAACCTTTAAAAAAAACTTAGTCAAAACCAAACGGCTTAGCATTGAAAAAGATTATCCGACAATAAAGTCAAGACTGCCGGAAATGTCAGTTAATCATTTTAGGAGATATATGTAATGTATACGTATTCAATAAGCATTTTAAATTATAATTTGATTGAAAGCAATTTTTTTTTTACGGTTATCACATATTTAATTTGCGCCACTTCGACGCATGCCGATGCACATCCGAAATTACCTAATATTATAGAATCCCTTTAACTGACTTTAGTTGAGTCTTTGGAGGCGTCTTGTGATTTAAAAAAACGAATATGAACCATATTCCCCATATGCTCCACTAGGGGGCGAAAATACCTCACGAATCGATGGGTGCAGTAACACCTTAAAATTTCAAAATATTTTCCAGTGGATACTTACAATAAATATTTTATAAAAGTACAATTTGCACTAAATAACCATCACGCCATTTCCCCAAAGGGATAGAACGCCACACCACTATGTCCTGGCATACTTCACAAGCTTCCTCCACATTCATACATCTTCTCATGCCATGCACGCACGTCGATTATTCCGAGTTTTCACATGGCCACTTTCGAGCACTTGTGCTTGATCATGCGATGTCTTACTCGGCCAATTTGTAGAATACAAAAAGTTATTGTAATGATAATATGGAAAGTAATATATGCGTTTGGTTCTAATACGTGACGATATAAATCATCACCCTCACGTCAAGGTTCAAGGACGGGTCTGATAATCAAAATGGAGGTGAACCCACGAAATATTTCTTCGCACATATCATCGTTAATAAGGCAATTTGTTCGTACACAAAATCATTGACGTTTCGTGCAAATACTGAAGAAGTTCAAAATCATCCATCACGATGATTTCCATACAAAAAAAATATTTTACATTTTGAATCAGCTCATTTTTACAAGTACGTGCAATTATGAAAACTGACGAATCAGCCTGATTAATTTATGCAGAATATTTTAGACACTTCAAGTACCTAGATTTCATGTTGACCCCCTACGGGAATCGAACTCCCACCTCATGCACGTTAGTCAAATGCGCTACCACTATGCTACGAGGTGGACAATTCTCCCTGCAGAGATGTTATCCGAATATTCACAGTTTGTGAGCCAATACGAGACGGTTAAGTGACAATTTTCTCTATGCGTCATGGTCACTAATAATATAATTGGAGTCAGGTGGTGGTGTGGTGGTAGAATCGCGAACTTAAACTTTTTGAACAAAAATCAATGAATAAAATCCTCTCTCTACCGCGACTTGATTTGTATTTTCAAGCACAATCATCATCATACTATATCCGCTCCCTATGTGGAGCATATGGAATCCATATGCTCCACATAGGGAGTGGATTTGGTATGATGATGATGATGATGATGATGATGATGATATGAAAAAATAATCATGTTACGATTTTTTTTCCCCCAAAAAAATTTCGGTAAGTACATTTAAAATTTTTATAAGGGTAACTTAATATTTTAGCAGCTTTCTTTAAAAAAATTCTTGAGTATGACAATGTACAAAAGATTAGTAAAATGCATCAGCTAGTTATAAAAATTCAGATTATTTTATATTCCAGAATTATGAATGTTATTTTAATATAACATAAAATTTAAAGGCTTTTTTTTAAGTTTTCAAAAACCGTACAAACCCTAGCTGAAAAGGTGCATTAAATTAATAAAAACACGAGGTTATAATAATTTATTAGAATGGATTATGACGATGACATACATATAAATGTATTTACAGAGTTAGTTCTCAGACATCATCTTTTGAAATAGATAATAAACCCAATATTATATTTATATGGCTTCCATATATGGAGTAAATACTAACTAGCGCTTTTTGCAATAATAAGCTTGAATTACAAACTATACTTAGTTGTTTCTGAAGGTGTAATGATGAAGAAGTCTTGATGGATGTAGGTACAATGTATTTACATACATCTTGTATCTACTTGAAATACTAAGGTTTACTTCTCCACTTACAGTTTTAAAGGTGTAAAGTGTTAATCTGTAAATCATTCATTTGAAGACCGATATTATATCGGGAGTTTTGGTCATTGCACGTGGTAATAAAAACGGCTTTTGTTAGAAGTTGGCGGATGTTCGCCCAGTCAGAGCAGTTCTAAAAATTAGTAGTAAGTATTAGTTTTAAGATTACAAAACAAAGCCAAAAGGAAAATATCTCGAGCATTGTAAGATTTTTTTAAGTCCGCTATTAATTAGTCATAAAAATACTTTCCTGTAAAAAAAAAAATTGTTTTTTATAATTTTTAGTAGGTTAAAAATTATTTTGAAGTTTTCAATTTCAATTTACCGCGAAAACACAGGTCCGAATTGTTCGCGCCCCTTTTACGTCACTATTCATGTAGCCCTTGACGTTTACTATGAAACTGAAAATGTGAAACATAGAAGCGAGACCGAATTTTGACTCCGGGGGCCACAATAAATAGTGTTGCGTTTTCGTGAACGGATATTTTTCAACAATTTTGTTTCGAAAATTATGAATGAAAACATTGTTTTACAGCATCCATATTGATTTTAAAATTAATATTAATATTTCTAAATCAATTTTACATATTCTCGTCGGTTTTCGTAATACGTGATACATCCCTTAGTCAGAACGTAGACGTGAATTAGGAAATTCATATGCACATTGAGAGCGAAAGCAAAATTAAAGTGATGATGCTTTTTTTTAAATTTTTACGTGTAAAAACATTTTATTTGACATTCTAAACATTGAGTTCTCACCATCGTAATAATAATAGTAGATACATATTAATATTATATTATATTCCTAAAATGCACATTAAACCTAGCCTCACTATCCATGTCACTTTTTGCAATTGATGTTTGACAGTAATTCTTCGTAAACAAATGTGATTTAGTATTCTCGGATTTAAATAGGTACGTAATAGTTACTAGTAATACTTAAATCAATTTTAATTTGTAATTAGGTGTGCAGTAGAGTAAAGGTTAAGAGTTATAACTAACTAACCATCACGCCATTTCCCCAAAGGGGTAGGCAGAGAAGATACAACACCACACCACTCTGTTCTGGCACACTTCCCTCGCTTCTTCTACATTCATACATCTTCTCATGCACACACCAATTATTCAGACTTTTCACATGTCCACTTTCAAGTACTCGTTGTACTTGATCAAGCCACGTTTTTCTCGGCCTTCCTCGGCTTCTATATCCAGGCACACTTGCATTATAACTCCTTTTAGCCGTTCTTTCGTCACTCGTTCGCTCCACATGACCAAACCTTTTCCTTAATTTGGTCGATAATGCTTATATCTGCCTTGCACTCTTATGCATGTTATTCCTTTTATTGAATTCTTATGCATTAATTTTTTATTTTATTTTTTTTATTCTTATAACCCTTTTTTGTGAGGATAGATTATAAAAAGTGTACAAATTCTCTTGAAAAGCCCTCTTTTTTGACATTTTCAATAAAATATCGATAACTACGTATAAAAGTGGCATCAAAATAAAAACGATTAGTTATGAGAATTTTATAGAATTAGCGTTTAATTTTTTTCCCTGTCCGTAATAACATATTTACGTTATTATTATGGATAATTTATATAGTTCCGTTTTCGTATAAAATATACCTCAAGGGCGCTTTAAATATTGAATTTAACGGCTCGGGAAATTTAAAGTGAGTGAAAACTCAATTTCTGAGTAAAAAATCAAAATTAATCAAAAGATTTTGAGAACATATAGGTCTTAAGTTTCTTTCGAAACATCACTTCACTCTCACAAGTGCGCATTTCTGGTGGGAGAGCATTCCAAGCCACAGGGCCCGCAACCGCAAAAGCGCGCTCTCCAAACTTTGTGCGCTGATTACGGATCGGTACTAAAACCCTGCCTATAGCTGTAGATGTAGCTGATCGAAGTGTGAGACGTCTTCAGCTAGTTCATCTGGAATGCAAAGCTCTTTTAAATACTCTGGAGCGGCATCATGCATGGCTTTGTACATTAGCCAATGTTATTCAATTAAACACCACTTCTAAGGAATTAACATGTCAATTTTTTTAACATTTAAAATAAAACGTTTTCTTCCATATTTTTAGTGTGTGCCTGTAACTTGGTCTCATGTTATAAATATAAGGTATAGGACAAAACACGATATTTTTCTAGCCTCGGTGCGCCTATAAAGTGATTTAGGGTGTTTGGAAATAAGCGACACATTCTGTATAACACAAATTATAAATATCATCCGAAGATTTATTTGCTGGCTCCTTTTGTTGCATGACGCTCCGTTATTATTTCAAGCTTATCTCATATCTCGAGTAGTTGGTAATTATTTCACTGCACTGTATGCATAAATCTTCGGAAGCTTTCAAAACGGTTGCATCAAGAATGACTTCAGCACGCTTCCATCTTGCTTCTCGCTAGGATTATTCCGCCCACTTTAACTGTCGCCAATTATACCCGACCTATTGCCTAACGCGGTACTATTATCTTAGACTAAAAGTATTGAGATATAATGCCATGATCGTATAAGTTACAAGTGCTCCTTCATAAAAAACAAAAAATTTCCCTTCGTAGTTCTTGAAAAATATTTATAAGACATACGAAAATATTTTTATTTGGCAAGTCGTTAAGGGCATACTTCACCACGTGACTCGCGGCCGCTTTCCATACAAACGTATTCCTCAATTTTCTCCCTGGAATTTAACATTAGCGCAATGTTTTTTTCACACATTTTGGATATCGATCAGATTCGTGTTTGCATCTTCTTATTTTTTTTATAATTTTATTTTTCTCCTTTAACAAGTAAAGTTTTTTTTAAAAAAAAGACAACGCAAACACGCACCTGGCTGATGTCTACAACGTGTAAAATAATCATTGCTCTAATGTAAAATTCCAGGGAGAAAATCGAGGAATACGTTTGTATGGGAAGCGGCTGCGAGTCACGTGGTGGAGTCGCTCTTAAAAAGCTTTCAGTGGTTGTCCATGGTGGGTATTTTAAATTAAATAAATAAATGTTTTTTAGGTGCACACTCAAGGATCGTCCCACCTCCACCCGCGACTGTTATAGAGTCCTTGGGGACTCTTTGTCAGTCACGCTATTTTATGCAGGACTTTAAATTCTTGCTGTTGCAAATGCATAAGCAAATTGCAGGCCAAAGTTTCCAAGTGAAGTTAAGTCAAGAGGGCGACAGCATCGATCAAGTCAAAAGAAAATCATGATGACGCCACCCTCACGATCCCTCAGTGTCTCCATATCGAAATTTTCTTTTTTTTTTCTTTATTAATGCAAACATACAAAACAAGAATAAAAATTAATACAGTCAACAAAATATGCCGTAAAAGCTCAAAACAGTACAAAAGAACATAAGAAAAAAGGTGTATAAAAGGACATTTTTAGGTGCACACTCACATCATCACTATCATCATATTTTATCAACCCACTGCTGGATATAGGTCTACCCCTGTTGCCTTCTCTCCTCCCGATCCTGCGCCGTCCCCATCCACCATCTTCCAGCAAACTTCTTGATAATATCTTCCACCTATCTCATCGGTGGACGTCCTTGAGTCCTCGGGTTTCAATATTGCAGTGCACGTATTTAACATAAATATTAATAGCACTCTTTCCTTATTTCTGGTCAGATTATTATCAGAATGTTATTAACAGAATGTTATCCCTTTTCAAACAATGCACATCACAAATTTAGGATGGATTCGTGTGGAAACACGTTGATAAATATTTAGAAAACGGTTGTATTATGATATTGAGTTCGTTAGCTCGTTGTTTGAAATAACTTTGACAAGTCAATGGCGAGTCCGTCAGTTTGTTTTCTTATTGACAGTCAATCATAACAATATAATCTCAGTAATGAAATGTAAACATATGAACTAACAGTATTCTCTATTTTGTACTTAGGTTATTTCCGTCATGGTTTGAAGTGATGAAAGAACTGCGAAAAGATATAGGTATAATTCAGTCATTAGGGAGATTCAGCGGAAGGTCATAATGTTAGATGTGTGAGAATTCTTAATTTTTTTTAAAGAATGCGAGGTCAAAAGTGTCATTAGAACTTTTTTGAATAAATTGAATTAGTTTATTTCCTTCCATTTCAAAGGATTTTATACAAAAAATATAAATTTACAAAAAAAATGTATCTACAATATAATCGCACCATAGTTAAATTGAATATTTGAAAAACACAGCTCATTGTTTTAAAATGCAGTTTTGCACAAATTTATAATTATTTTCATGAGAAAATTATCAAATAAGCTCGTCACTGCTAAACTTTATTTAGTATGTATTTTTAATATTGGTCTCCTCACATTTCTTGATAGGAGCTAAAATTATATCGTGAGACCATCGTAACCCGATAAATTTATTTTGATAAATAGATAAATAGGATAATAATTAGTAATTAAAATAATTATTTTGTCAAAAAACCATTTATTTTTATTTTGGTTTTGGACACATATATACAGTTGCAATATGACATAATAAAGAAATAATAAAAAGTAAACCAAAGTCTTTTTAAAGTAAGTTTAGGGATGGTTAGGGTGTGTAGGTGTATCAGGGAGAATGGACGAGTGGGTGTGGGTGTATCCCGACGATTGCACAAAATTTATAGTGTAACGATATAACGTTTCCAATACTTATTAATTACTAATAACTTTAATTTTTACTATTAACAGATGTTCGTTTAACAGGCGGTTAAAAAACAATTCAAGCACATTTTTATTTAAAAGGAATTCTGTGTAAATTAAATTCTTCTTAATTGAAGTTTTAGTAAAAATTCGTGTTGAAGATTGAACATTGAACATCCCATAGTAAATTAAGTTATTAAAATATGAACTCATAAAACTCGTTTCATTTGATAAAGATAGAAACAATTTGCTAATTAAATACTTTAATAGTCGCTAAATATATGGATGAGTAAAATTATCTTGTAAATAGCATTGATAGATCAATATTAACTTAATTTAATTTATTGAGTAAAGATTGTCTATATTATTTTGCTAAGCGTACGACTAATTCATCATTATTATTACTATTATTATTATTGCAGTTATTGCAACGTAAAATAAATTATGTTTCTTAGATAATTTTATAAAACACAACATTTAAATAAATTTAGTAGTTTAAATATTTTTTGTTCATAATAAGTAAAAAGGACCGATGGATGGACCAAACGTCTGCTTAAAGAGAGGCAATAAGATCTATAGGAAGACCTCATGGATGGACAATACGAAGAGTTCTTCAAAGTCCAGGTAGTAGCTCGAAACCTTGGACCCTAGACAAAACACAATGAACCTACATCAAAGAAGCCATTTAAATGATTTTATCATTTTAATAAGCCAAGAGGCCTAATAATAGGGGATAATAGCGTACACGACACCTAGTTTGAGAAAAAATACCTTCTTCATCAGGTAGAAAGATTAGCTGCAGACCTTTTACAGGGAACCAGACATCGCGGCCACTCTGAATGCAAGCCGTCTACAGTGGGACGGACATGTCGAAAGAATGCCTCCTCCAAGGTACCCACAAGTGGCACTGTGTCAACTTCTTCGGAGAACATGACCAAGAGGGAGGCCAAGAAGACGGTAGAACGTCAATCCGGAAAGACGTGATCAAAATAGGAGACATGGCAGAAGGCAGAGGAAGACGTTGCTCCTAGAAAAGGCTTTGTCCTTAAATGGGACCACCGGAAGAAGTATAGGATTTGAACTGGGAAACCCCGAAGTGAAAACCTAGCATATTTATCACCTAACCAAAAGGACCGCTTTTTCCAATCTACATATACATGGTGTAACAAAACTCGATGTACAAGCGGGAAACCGGTGAATCTACATCATATTTGGAGTCGATTTTGTAGATATTTTTTTATTTGACCCATAGTTTTGGAAAAAATTGAGTACGAAGTTTTTTTTTTTTTCAATTTTAAATTAATACTACCAATGAAGAAAACAAAATAAAAAAAACAACATTTTAATAAGTATTTGTGCTGCCAAACTTATGAAAGCTTTTATGAGAAGAAAAAAAATTTTTTTTTTCAAGCTCAGATTAAAAAGTCATATTACACATTCGACTCCAAATATGATGTAGATTCACCAGTTTTCGGGTGTTTTATTACACATTATTGTAAAACATCATTATTCATTCAAATTTTGAAGATTGATCTTAGTATTTGAAGTTTTTCTACCATATTCATTCATTACTCATAATATTATAGCCTTCATTTTCCAAATTCAGATTAAACAAAGCAGAAATTTGAAATACCAGGCCTTCGCATTATTAATTCCATTTTAATGTATTCCTTAATACGACAGTAATCAATTATAATCCGAAGATGAATAATTAGTAATTAGATCTGGAAAAGTAAAGCGAACTTTTAATCACTTTGTATCCTAAAGCTTGTCTAAGAAGTAATTAATTTTCTTATTAGATCGGTCAACGCGGATGGTTTAATGCTTTAATAATTGGTTTTGGTTTGAGATTTGGGAATAGATGAGATTCGTGATATATGGATTGGAGATGCGTTAGGCCGGACCGACATTTTCTCGAATTTACAAAAAAAAAATAAAACTCATATACGTAATACTTTTAAAACGATACGTAATCCAGAGTAACTTTACATGAGATTAAACAATACAACGTTAAAACAATAAAAAAATATTTGAAATATATTCTTCCCATTCATTTCAGAACTGGCACATTGAAATAGCGCTGAGGTTGAAATAGCGCTGATACAACGTACAACGTTAAAAAAATAAAAAAAACAAAAATTTCCCATTTTGTGGAGGGCCAATACTACTACCCACAATATATTCTTCCCATTCATTTCCACTGGAGGGCCAATAAAAAAATATGTTTGTCCAACAAAATACCATTGCACCCAATGCATATATGTACCTCTGCAAAGGTACACCGTATGCAGTTTTTTGTAAAAGTAAAATGAGACAGGATGTATCATTTCGATTGTGCATCGGCGATACTTCAAAAGTAAAATTCTACTTAATATGAACGGCCCACGGCCCACCCTAATGTGCACTGCAATATATTACAATACCATACATTAAGGTCACGCGTACTGTAACTGTAAGCTGTGTAATATGCGACTTGCGAAATCATATCACATGTGATTTGGTACCAACATGATGAGCACCGTGGTATTTACACTTCATTGAAAGTTTTCAAGCAATACAAAGTTTGTTTCTTCAATTTTATTTATATTGTTGACATATACTATAAATGTAAAATTGAAAATTCAAAGCACACTTTACTTAATATTTTTCAAACCAGTCTGAAAATGACCGCCACAGGGTGAAAGCGCTAATTGATCAGTTTAATAACTTTTTTTTATTTTTTTATAACACTTATTTTTTATATTTTTTTGGCACAATTTGTAATACGAAACATAACAACTATTATTGTAAACTTTTTTACGATACCTATTCCGATCTCTCGACTTGGAGGTAGTTTGTGGAGTCTATATGCTCTGCATAGGGAGCGTACATGGAATGGCGGAGGTGATGATTCACAAAACTGTAAATTTCAATGTAAATTTTTTTTTTCGATCTCAAAAGGCAATGAGACCCAATAAGTACTACTCCTCCACTTTCCCTTATCCGCTCCTAATGGTGTACATGGTACTTATTTAATACACCAAATGCATTAAACTACTTAAATCTTTTGAAAAAATCATTCCATTATATTTGAAGTGTTTTTTTTAAAAAAAGAAAAAAAAAAAAGGGGGGCCCCCGGTTTTCCCCTTTTTTTTTTAAAAAAAAAAAAATTTTTTTTTTTTAAAAAAAACAAATTGCCCAATAAAAAGTTTTTTTTTTTTTAAAAAAAATTTTTTCAATTCCCCCCCCCCGGGGGAAAAAAAAAACCCCTTTTTTTTTTAAAAACTTTTTTTTTTTTTAAAATTAAAAAATTAAAAAAAAAAAAAGGGGAAAAGGGGGGGGCCCCCCAAAATTTTTTTTTTTTTAAAAAAAAAAAATTTTTTTTGGGAAAAATTTTGGGGGGGGAAAAAAAAGGGAAAAAAACATTTTTTTTTTTTTTAAAAAAAAAAAGGAAAAAATTTTTTAAAAAAAAACCAAAAAAAAAAAAAAATTTTTTTTTTTTAAAGGGGTTTTTAAAAATTTTTTTTTTAAAAATTTTAAAAAAAAAATTTTAAAATTTTTAAAAAATTTTTTTTTTAAAAAAAATTTTTTTCCCCCAAAAACCCCCCAAAAAAATTTTTTAAAAAAAAAATTTTTTTTTAAAAAAGGGGAAAATTTTCCAAAAAATTTTTTTTAAAAAATTTTCCCCCCCAAAAAATAATTTTTTTTTTTTTAAATTTTTAAAAATTTTTTTTTTCCCCCCCCCCCAAAAAAATTTTTTTAAAAAAACTTTTTTTGGGGTTTTTTAAAAACCCGGGGTTAACCCCCCCCCCCCCTTTTTTTTTTTTAAAAAAAACCCCAAAAAAAAAACCCCAAAAAAAACCCAAAAAAAAAAAAATTTTTTTTTTAAAAAAATTTTAAAAAAAAAACCCCCCCCCCTTTTTCCCCCCCCCCCCTTTTTTTTTTTTTTTTTGGGGGGAAATTTTAAAAAAGGGGGATTAAAAAAAAAGGGGGGGGGTTTTTTAAAAAAATTTCCCCCCCCTTTTTTTTTTTCCCTTTTGGGTTTCCTTTTCCCCCTAAAAACCCCCCCCTTTTTAAACCCCCCCCCAAAAAAAAAAAAATTTTTTTTTTTGGGGCCCCCCAAAAAAAAGGGGGTTAAAACCAAAAGGGGGGGGAAAAAAAAAATTTTTAAAAAAAAAAAAAAAAATTTTTTTTTAAAAAAAACCCCAAAAGGAAAAAACCTTTAAAAAACCCCCCCTTTTTTTTAAAAAAAAAACCCCCCTTTTTTTAAAATTTTAAAAAACCTTTTTGGGGGCCCCCCAAGGGGTTTTTAAAAGGGGAACCCCAAAAAATGGGGGGAAAACCCCCGGGGTTTTTTAAAATTTAAAATTAAAAAAACCCTTTTTTCTAAAAAAAATTCCGGCCGGTTTTTTGGGAATTTTAAAAATTTTTTTTTAAAAATTTTTTAAAAAAAAAATTTTTTAAATTTTTTTTTTGGCAAATTTTAAACAAAAAAAAAAAAAAAAAAAAAATTTTTTTTTTTAAAAACAAAAAAAAAAATTTTTTAAAATTTTAAAAAAATTTTAAAAAAAAAAAAAAAAAATTTTTAAAAAAGGGAAAAAAACCGTAAAAACCCCCAAAAACCCAAAATTTTAAAGGGTTTTTTTTTTCCCCCCCCCCCAAAAAAAAAATTTTTTTTAAAAAAAATTTTTTTAAAAAAATTTTTTAAAAAAAAAAGGTAAAATTTTTTTCTTTTTTAAACTTTTTTTTTTTTTAAATTTTTTTTTTTTAAAAAAATTTTAAAAACCCCCAAAAAAAAAAAAAAAGGGGGGAAAAAACCCAAAAAAAAATTTTTTTAAAAACCCTTTTTTAAAAAAAAGAAATTTTTTAAATTAATTTAATTTTTTTTTAAAAAATTTTTTTTTTTAAAAATTTTTAAAAAAACCCCTTTTTGGGTAAAAAAAAAAACCCCTAAAGGGTTTTTTTGGGGGAAGGCCCTTTTAAAACTTAAAAAAATTTTTTTTTTAAAAATTTTTTTTAAAAAAAAATTTTTTTTAAAAAAATTTAAAAAATTTTATTTTTTTTTTTTTTTTAAATTTTTTTTTAAAAAAATTTCCATTTAATTTTTTAAAAAAAAAAAGGAAAAAAAAAAAAAGGGGAAAAAACCCCTTCTTTTTTAAAATTTTTTTGAAAATTTTTTAAATTAAAAAATTTTTTTGGGGGGGGTTTTTTTTTTTTAAAAAAAAAAAATTTTTTTTAAAATTTAAAAAAAAAAAAAAAATTTAAAATTTTTTAAACCCAAAAAACCCTTTTTTTTTAAAAAAAAAAATTTTAAGGTTTTAAAAAAAAAAAAGGGGAAAAAAAATTTTTTTTTAAAACCCCCCAACCCCAAAAAAGGGGTTTTTCCCAAAGGGGGGGGGGTTTAGCCCCAAACCCCTTTCCCTTTTTCCCCCCCCCGGGGGCCCCCCCCAAACCCCCCCAAAAAAACCAAAAAAAAAAACCACTGTTTTTTTTTCCCCAAAAAACCATTTTTTTTTTTTAACCCGGCCCCCGGGGTTTTTTTTAAAATTTTTTTTAAATTTAAAATTTTAAACGGGGGGAAAAAAAAAAAATTTTTAAAAAAAAAAATTTTTTTCCCCAAAAAAATTTTTTTTAAAAAAATTTTAAATTTTAAATTTTTTTTTAAAAAAAAGAAATTTTTAAAAAAAAAAAATTTTTTTTTAAACCCCTTTTTAAAAAAATTTAAAAAAAAAAAACCCCTTTAAAAAAAATTTTTTTTAAAAATTTTTTTTTTTTAAAAATTTTTTTTTTAAAAAAAAAAAACCCCCCCCCCCCTTTTTTTTTTTTTTTTTTAAATTTTTTTTAAAAAAAAAATTTTTAAAAGGGAAAAATTTTTTAAAATTTTTTAAAATAAAAAAAAATTTTTTTTAAAAAAAAATTTTTTAATTTTTTAAAAACAAAAAAATTTTTAAAAAAAAAATTTTTAAATTTTTTTTTTTAAAAAAACCCAAATTTTTAAAAATTTTTTTAAAAAAAAAAAAAAAAATTTTTTTTTCCCCAAAAAAATTTTTTTAAATTTTTTTCCCCCTTTTTAAAAAAAAAAACCAAAACCCCCCGGAAAAAAAAAAAAGTTTTTTTTTTAAAACCCCCCCTTTTTTTTTTTTTAAAAAAATTAAAATTTTTTTTTAAAAAAAAACCGGGGAAACCGGGGGCCCCTTTTTAAAAAGTTTTTTGGTTTTAAAAAAAAAAAAAGGGGAAAAAATTAAATTTAAAATTTAAAATTTTGGCCCCCCCCGGGGGGTTTAAAGGGGAAAAAAACCCCAACCAAAAAAATTTTTTTTAAAAAAAAACCCCCTTTTTTTTTTTTTTTTAAAAAAAAAAAAAAATTTTTTTTTTTTTTAAAAATTTTTTAAAAGGCCAAAAAAAAAAAAAATTTTTTAAAAAAAAATTTTTTTTAAAAGTAAAAAATTTTTTTCCGTTTGGGGTTTTTTAAAAAATTTTTTTTTTTTAAAAAATTTTTTTTAAAAATAAAAAAAAAAAAGGCCTTAAAAATTTTTTAAAAAAAAATTTTTTAAAATTTTTTTTTTTTTTAAATTCCCCAAAAAAAAATTTTAAAAAATTTTTTTTTTGGGGTTTTTAAAAAATTTTTTGGGTTTTAAATTTTTTAAAAAAACCCCCCCTTTTTTTTTCTCAAATTTTGGGAAAACCCCCCCCCAAAAAATTGTTTTTTTTTTAAAAAAAAACCCCCGGGGTAGGAAAAATTTTTTTTTTAAAAAAAAAAAAATTTTTTTTTTCCCCTTTTGAAAAAAAAATTTTTTTGGTTTTTTTTTTTAAAAACCAAAAAAAAATTTTTAAATTTTTTCCAAACGGTTTAAAAAAGGGTTTTTTTTTAAAACTAAAAAAAAAAAAAACCCCCCCTTTTTTAAAAAAAAATTTTTTTATTAAAAAAAAAAAAATTTTAAAAAGGTTTTTTGGGGGGAAAAAATTTTTTAAAAAAAAAAATTTTTAAAAAAAAATTTTTAAAAAAACCCCCCTTTTTTAATTTTTTTAAAAATTTAAAAAATTTTAAAAAAAATTTTGGCTATTTTTTTAAAAAAAAGGGTTTTTTCAACAAAATTTTTAAAAAAAAAATTTTTTTTTTTTTTTGGGGGTTTTTTTAAAAAATAAAAAAATTTTTTTTTAAAAGGGGAAATTTTTTAAAAAATTTAATTTTTTAAATGATTTTTTTCCCCCCCCTTTTTCCCCAAAAAAAAAAAATTTTTTTTTTTTTTTAAAAAAAAAAAAATTTTCCCCAAACACTAAAAATTGAATTTTTTAAAAATTTTTGAACCCGGGTTTTTTTTCCCCAAAAAAACCCCCTTTTTTAAAAAAAACCCAAAAAAAAATTTTTTTCCCAAAAAAAAATTTTTTTTTTTTAAAAAAAACCCCCCCAAAATTTTAAAAAAAATTTTTCCTTAAAAAAAAATTTTTTTTTATTTTTTTTTAAAAAAAAAAAAAAAAAAAAACCCCCCCAAAAACCATTTTTAAAAAATTTTTGGGAAAAATTTAAGGAAACCCCCCAAAAAAAAAAAATTTTAAAACCCCGGAAATTTTTTTTAAAATTTTTTTTAAAGGGGGGGGGTTTTGGGAAAATTTTTTTCCCAAAAAAATTTTTTTAAAATTTTTTTCCGGGGGGAAATTTTTTTTTTAAAATTTTTAAAAACCCCCCCCGGGAATTTAAAATTTAGCCCCCCGGGGGGGGGGCCCCCCACTTTTCCGGGGTTTTTGGGGTTTGGGGCCCCAATTTTTTTTCCCCCTTTTTTAAAAAAATTTTTTGGGGGGGGGAAATTTTTTTTGGGTTTTGGGCCCCCATTAAGGGGGCCCCCAAAAACCCCTTTTCCCTTTTTTCCCCCCTTTTTTAAAAAAAAATTAAAAAAAAAATTTTTAAAAAAAAAAATTTCCCGGTTTTTTTTGGTTTTCCCCTTTTGAAAAAAAAATTTTTAAAAAAAAAAAAAAAAATTTTAAAATTTTTCCAAAAATTTTTTTTAAAAAAAAGGTTTTTTAAAAATTTAAAAATTAAAAAAAAAAAAAAAAGGGCCCCCCCCGGGGGGCCCCCTTTTTTTTTTTAAAAAAAAAAACCAAAAAAAAAAAGGTTTTAAAAAAAAAAATTTTTTTTAAAAAAATTTTTTAAAAAATTTTTTAAAATTTTGGGAAAATTGGAAAAAAAAAAAACCCCTTTTAAATTTTTTAAAAAAAAAAAAAAAAAAAAAAAAAAAAAATTTTTTTTTTTAAAAAAAAAAAAAAAACCTTTTTTTTTGGTAACCCCTTTTTTTTTTTTAAAAAAAAAAATTTTTTAAAAAAAAAATAAAAAAAAATTTTGTTTTTTTAAATTTAAAAAAAAATTTTTTAAAATTTTTTTTTTTAAAAGGAAATTTTTTTTTTTTTTAAAAAAAAAAAAAAAAAAAAAAAAAAAAACCCCAAAAAAAAAAAAAAAAAAAATTTTTTAAAATTTTTTTTTTAAAAAAAAGGGAAATTTTAAAAAAAAAAAAAAATTTAAAAAAAAAAAAAAAAGAAAAAAAAATTTTTTTTTAAAAAAAAAAAGGGGAAAAAAAAAAAGGGTTTGGGGGAAAAAAAAAAATTTTAAAAAAAATTTTAATTTTTAAATTTAAAGTTTTTTTTTAAAATTTTAAGGGGAAACCTTTAAAAAAATTAAAACCCCAAAATTTTTTTTTTTTTAATTTTTTTTTCCCCCCCCCCCCCCAAAAACCCCCCCGGGGGGGGTTTTCCGGGGGGCCCCCCCCAATTTTTTTTTTTTTCCCCCCCGGGGGTTTCCCCTTTTTCCCCCTTTTTTTTGGGCCCCCTTTTTTTTCCCCCCTTTTCCCCTTTCCCCCCGGGGTTGGGAAAAGTTTTAAATTTTTTTAAAAAATTTTTTTCCCCCTTTTTTTTTTTTAAAAAAGGCCCAAAACCCCCCCTTTTTTTCCCCCCCCCAAAAATTTTTTTGGCCGGGTTGGAAACCCCCTTTAAACCCCAAAAATGCCCCGGGAAACCCCAAAAAAATTTTTTTTTTTAAAGGGGGGGCCCCCCCCAAAACCCCCCCCCCCTTTTTTTTAACGTTTTTTTTGTCTCTTTTTTTAAAAAAATTTTAAAAACCCCCCCCCTTTTTTTTTTCTTTTTAAAAAAAGGAAAAAGGGTTTTCCCCCAAAAAATTAAAAATTTTTTTTTTTTTTTTTAAAAAAAAATTTAAAAAAAAAAAAAGGGAAAAAAAAAAAAAAAATTTGAAAAAAATTTAAACCCGGGTTTTTTTTTTTCCCTTCCTTTTTCCCCCCCCCCCGATCCTATGCCCTGAAAATTTTTGATGCCGTTTTAAAACCTCCCAATATTCAAACAAAAAGTTTTTTTAAAATTTGTTTTCACTGCAAATAACAAATCAGTCCCTGTTTGTATAAACTAGCAGAATTTCGGACTTCTATAATTGCAACCAAGAGCAGAGGATACAACGGTAAATCTGAGTTCATGTCAAAAGAATATTAAAATAAAGTTCAAATGCAAAAAATTCCCGTTACTTCTTCAGAATGTATATGCAGTTGCATGATTATGAATTATTTAAAATAATCGGATATAAACAAAGGAAATATTAATTAAACGCATATTACGTAATTACATGTACAGCATAAGCATTTCAAAAACTTTAATACTTAATTAAATTATAGCATGTCCATTTGTAACATTTAAGTATTTAAATGAGTTTTTTAACCATGGGAATTATAACTCACCTTGTTGGTATACATTTTTTATCATAAGTTTTATTAAACTAGGCTCTATATTAGTTTTTTATCATTAACTAACTCGTCGTGAGTTAACTGCCTTATCGTGATTTATGGTAACTAAAATATATTGTTTATTTCTACACATAACTAGCTTTCGTCTATAAATTTACTATTGATGAACAGTAAGAGACTTAAGTTAGGATATTGAATTTACTGTATGTTTTTAATAATTAAAATTATTTACTTAAATTATTGTTATTCTAGAGACCTGAAAGACACCAGGTTCCCAGCATCCTGGACGTCCACTGCATCAGCAGATAATTCGTCGTAAATTAAACGTCTGAACGCAGCACTAATATTAATTGCGCATCCGCTCCCAATGTAGAGCATATGAGTCGACTACTTTGTAGACCGGTAAACCCGTCTATTTATTTGTTCATTTTTCTTATACCAATTAGATGAGCATAAAGCGCCATCATTATCATCATCATCCTATGTGGTGCATATGAATTCCGCAAGCTGCCTCCAAACAAAGCAATCGGCCGTACCGTACCATAGTTCAGATGAATAGCACTAAAATAGGCAAGCGTTGAAAACTTGTGCACCCTGTACGTATATTCCACATACAGAGATAAAGTATGCATTAAAGCAAATTTAATTAAATTATAAAATCAATACGTGCGTTAATTAGATGTCCCATTTTAATATTTAAAATATTTAATTACTCGTATTTAGGTTACGTCATAAAAAAATATTTTTAATATATTTAATGAAATTTTGCTAACAGGCTTTTTGTAAATTTAGTCTCGAATTACTGGAATTCATGAAACATATCTGATTTAAAAAATAAACACATGTCATTGAAAACATATTAGAGGAATTTCCAAATAGGCACACTTTTGTAACGCCCAATTTCGCGGTCTAATAATATTGCTAACGTGTACACCAAAATAAACTAACAGATTTTAACGTATTTTCTCGCATATTATTATAAATATCTTTATTTTTATTTCGACCTAAGCCAATCCATACGATTAAAACACATTTTTCAATCGAAGAAATAGTGAATATAAAAATAAAATACGTAGAAGTCGATGTACAAGAATTAAATGAAAATAATACAAGAATCTAAATAGCAAACTTAGAATAAAAATCATCATCATCATCATCATCATCATCATACCATATCCGCTCCCTATGTGGAGCATATGGAATCCACAAACTGCCTCCAGGCCAAGCGATCGGCCGGCAGCTCCCGTGCATCCTCCCAAGTCAAGTCCACGTCCCGCAGCTCTGACGCAAACTGCCGACGAATTGTCAACAGTGGACGACCGGAACGCCGAGAACCTGATGCCTTGTAAAATAGGCAAGCAGGGTTAAGGCATGGGAGGCATACGTAGTATATGGTCTAGCCAGCTGAAACGCCTTCACCGGATGACAGTAGATACCAAGGGTGGCTGTGTCCGTTGCCTCACCTCTGTGTTCCTTACAAAGTCAAACCACCGCACAATTAAAAATTAAGAATAAAAATACGCTACATTTATTACGGCTATTAAACATTGCCAGTTAAATATATCTCGTGTATTTAGGATTGTTGTAATCTGCAATTAACTTGATCAATAAGAATATGTAATTATAGTGTAAAGCAACGGTGCAAATTTGTACATCATAGTTTTTACACTGCCCCGCCTCCACTTAGTAATTTTTACCAACTCGCCTTCTGTTTGTAAGTTAGCAATACCGTAATTAGGTTTTTATGACTAACTGTTGTTAATTTTATGACGTTACGTATTAAGACATTCGAAGCAATGTCCGTAGAAAAGATTCGCAAGTATCAGGGTGTAAGAAAATTAAAGGTGTCCAACTTAAATAAAATGGCGGAACCGTACTATAATTATAAGGCTGCTACAAACATAGGCGCTATCACTCCAAAATCGGTGGAGGGGTAGATTTCCAAATAGTACATCCGTCTCGAGTGTTCAACCAATGCATTCTGCCCGTCCTTCTTATGGCGCGGAAACAATGACTCTGACCAAACAATCCTCCCATAAGTTGAAAGTTGCACAGAGGAGCATGGAGAGAATTATACATGGAATAACATTAACAGACCGAAAAATGAACGATTGGATCCGACGCCAGACAAAGGTCTGCGGCGTGGTGGAGCGAATTGCTTGGTTGAAGTGCTAATGGGCCGGTCACATAGCTAGAATGACGGACGACAGGTGGACGAAACGCGTTCTGGTGTGGAGACCGAGGAGACCTTAAGGACGTCCACCGATGAGATGGGTGACGTTTCAGGAAGTCTGCTGGAAGACAGTGGATGGTGGCGGCGCAGGATCGGGAGGAGTGGAGACAGCAGGGGAGGCCTATGTCCAGCAGTGGACCTCAACGGGATGAAGTGATGATGACCGCCGACAACAATATCTGATAAGATTTTCGCCAACGTTGGCCAATTCTAGGAGCCATAGAAATAATATGGATTGTGGCTTAAATTTAAAAATGGGCAAGAGGGTTGTTCCCAATAGCATGAATATCCTTGAAAACGTTATAAATATTTAAAGTTTATTTTTACAATTCCAACGATATAAAACACAATCATCAAAAATTTTGTTTTCATTTATAAATTTATGTTTTAAAAACATGAAATTACGAGTGACTTTTAACGCCCGTTATTGGCTAATGACGTCATACCCGTCTACCGTGGAAGGCGTGAAATTTATTCCGTAGTGAGCGCCTATATTGCTGTGACGTCACACCGCATGCGCGCCAAATGGAGGATTTTGCGAGCGATTTGAAAAAGCGCCATTTCAAACCGCGATAGAAAATTCATGAAATCGTAAAAATTAAAAAAAAATTCCCTTGATATTGTTATTTTTCAATCAATTTTTTGAAATAAAAAATAGAAAATCGGAAAAAACCCAATTGGACAATTTTTTTTCATAGATTTAAAAAAATAAAAATAAGCTGTTTAACTAAGCTTATAATATTTAAAAATATTTTTTTAGTGCTCAGTGAAATACGTTACAATTTTTCAAGTTTAACATCTATGTCATAGATTTAAAAATGCTTAAAAAGTATTCTTAAATTTTATTGTTCGAATGTGATCTGGCGTCGTGCTTTCGTAACAGTTTACGTCACTGTTACCATTTTTTAAATAAAAATAACGTTACACGTAAATTTGTGAAATTCATGAAAACATTTTAAAAATTCAACTGGGCACCACGGGAATTTTACATTTTAGCTGGGACCAGGGAATGTTCTGCACGTAGAATTTTAAATAAAAATTTTAACAGACTCATTTCACGATTGTGACTTTCAATCCAACAACATCACAAACACCCAGGCTTGATAAAATTCACTATTGATTTCGACTCAATCTGAATCTCACCAAGATTCGCCTGGTAGACCGTTGATGACAAACCTTTCGGATGTACTCGGAGGAGCTGATGAATGCGGCCCTACGGTGGGAAGACGCGAGAGAGTTGGCGAGAGGGATCTAGTGATGTCCACGTACGAGCGAACGTGTCGAAAGAAGAAGAAGACCAAGAATCGAACCTGGGTCATCCATTTCTAGCCTACGAAGGCCGCCAAATGACTGAACTATTATTTTCAATTTGTGTTCATGCCGACATTTTGGCAAATGTGATTTTAAAAATTAATTTAATCTTTTCACAAACGATCAGCACTTGTATAAAATAGGCGTAACTTTATAACGTTTTATACCTAATGATAAGTGCATCAATATTATTTAAATGGGTGGTTTTGCAGAAATGTGGGACAAGTAAGTCACGCTATGAAAATCACCCACACATTTTTTCCTATTTATTTAATGGCAAATTACAGTGATAAAAGCGAGCTTAATATTGCGTATTTGATTAACATTTTGTTCAGTATATTTTAAGAGGACACTTTGTCACGTGGCCCGTTCCGTTTTTCCAAACGTAGTTCTCGATTATCTCCCTGTAGTTTAGAATTATAAAAAATATTTTTCACACGTTTTAAACGTCTACCAGAAAAGCGTAATATTTTTTAATGAGATAAATAAATTATATAAAAATAGATAAAAGCACGCTTCTAGACAATACCCAAAATATTTAAAAAAAAAATTGTTCTTGAGTGAAATTCCAGAGATAAATCCGGGGACTTCGACTGCATGGAGGAACGGCTGCCGTTCATATGACTACGAATCCTCTTAGTGAACTCCAACACCTTCATGTTTCATAAATCAAATTACATTTATGCAATTTAATAATGAATAATTTTAATTCAACCAATTTAAACTGCATTTGGTTAAAATGTAACTAATTTGACTGCAAGCTACTTATTTTATGTTAGTAGGTACCTATAATAAAAAATAAATAATTTTAAACAACCTTTTTTTTTTAAATGAATACAAATACTTGTAGACAAATTACTGGATTATACCCATGCTGGGCTGATATCATGCTGTTAAGCGGAATGACGAAGACGATTTCAATATATATATAGTAGTTCCAAAATTTGTCATATATGGTTATCAGATGATGGGCGGAATGGGGAATGTTGTAGTACGTCAAGTGGCCACTTAACCCAGCCAACGACAGGTCATAAGCCCTGTTAACGCCTATATAACTCACATTCGTTTCCAGAGTTTCTCTGTCTCTGTTGGGATATTAATAATAAATAATTTATTGAAAAATCAACACTTGGAACAGGAAAATGGTAAGAACATAATATATTTTCCATTAAGTAAAGTTCTGAGGATAGAAAAAATAGTGTTTTGCCCTATACTCGTAGAATGGGACCAAGTTAGCGGCGCACACAAAAAACGTGTCCGCAATTTTTTTTTAAATAAAATATACAGTTTACAGTCAGATTCAAAAATAATTATTTTCATATTTCCGAAAATATACCCATCATGTTGTACTTTGTTCGCCTCGTGGTTTAGTGGTTGACGCGTTGGAACAACATCCGTGAAGTTGAAGGTTCGATTTCCGACTAGATCAAAATAATTCAATATTAAGTCAAACTGAATTATGCCTTTATGTACGTAAATTCTAATTGTGATATTTCACAAGCAATAACTATTTCGTAACTTCAGGGTATCTACTTTATACATAAAATAACGTATCGCTAACTTATTTTTATCATCTCCGTAACGGAGTCTTTTGCAAACAGTGCAAAAGTTTATCGATTTTTACTTCTCATCATAAATCACTGGAGATTAACTACCATAAAACATTTAGTATGAGCATGTGAACAAAACGACATCATGTAGGTATTTAATTCATCACATCGCGCTACGTGATGAAACGTCCATACGAATAATGATGGGGTATCCATCACGCCATTATTAAGGCTGTAAGCTCGGTAATAAGAATAATATAACCACTTCGCTTGCGGTGCTTTGATATTATTTATTAATAAGATCCGTAGAAGGAGATGAAAGAAAATTAAAAATGGGAAAAAATATACCTACATAGAAACTTTTCCGAAGCTTTTCGATTTCGATTAGGTACGCGTGCTTATTTTAATTTTATTTAAATTTTTCTAGGTTTAAACCTATTCAAATAGCGGAATTGGTTTTTTATATGATTTAAAGTTCAATTGTAGAATGGGGATGGGGCACTACATAATGATAAGATGACCATTCTTACGCTTCAGCGCCAGCCCATGGTACATATTGTGACGCGGTGAACGGGGTGTGAGGAAGGGGGTGGCTGCTATGTGGGGGATTTAAGAGAGAACTGAGCTCCCCCACCTTTTTGGTGAGAAGAAATAAAAATAATCAAAACAATTCTGCATTTCAGAATTTGACTTGAGCCCCTCTTCCACACAACCCATTCATCGTTCCACCAGCTATCTCAAATCGGTAAGCTAAAGAAAACAAAATGCTCCAAAAATAATATATATGAGACTTTATCCCCAAAGTCCCGAATTACGTCATCCATTCGTACCCTGAAGATGGGATGTAGAATCAGAGTGAAACACAGCTTTATGTACAATACAATAAATATATTTCATAAAATATTCACAGAGTTAATAAAAAATAATAATAATGTAAGTATACTATTTCGCCGTGCTGTTCAGGCACCTAAGACGCAAACCAACAAAATATGCGGCAGATTTCCACCTTACAATCAAATCAAATAAACCTCGTCTTATCCTATCGATCAGATGGCTGTATTATATAATATTTCTTTTTTGAACAATTAAGCACCTAATTTAGTTGAAACAAAGAATGAAGTTAATTTGAATATTTACGGATTTTAATTTTTCTAAAATTCCATTTCAACATAGAAGATGTTTTACTATATGAGATTTTCTACTAAATAGATAAATAGTGCGTCGCGCATTCTACAATTTTCTGGCTATAACTGGGCACATACTGGCAAATTTTAATACTCTTGAGGAACGGAAAGCGTTAACAAATTATTCTAAACGATGATTTCCCACATGAAAATAATCACATGGATTGACCCTGGCTAAGCGAGCGACGACACATCTCTTCAATCGATTTCGTAAAAACACGATGACAATCTTGAATTTTCCCGACGACTTCCGTAGACTTGAACTGGCGCATGGTTTTGACGCATCCTTTCATCCGGCTATCACGGGGGTCCATCAGCGAATCATCGAATATGTTGTGCTGGATGCCAGCACCACAGCGTTTCAGTTGGGGGGGGAATCTACTCGTCGTTCAGCGCGAGTTTACTCCACGATATTTCCATAGCATCCTAACCTCACATTCCTCGTGGCGGTCTAACATCGTCAATCTTTCATGGGATTTACTTCAAATTATAAAATGACATGCAGAAGTTCTTTTGTATCACAAGAACTCAAAATGGTGGAGGTTGTGTATATTTAATAAAGTAAAAATAAAAGATGAAAATGGAAATAATAAATAAAAAGAAAAAGGATTCCTGTAGAATGAATAACGCAATCAGTAACGGAGTTCAGATTTCTGTGAGTAGCTAATTACGGGTAATAGGATTCATGACTTACATCGAATGATGAATCCTTTTATTTTAGCGTGCTCGTATCCAGTGATACATCGACGCTCCGGGCCCGCCATCTTGCCTCCTCGTCCAAGGCTCAAGACCAAAAGGTACTTGGCGAATTAATATTGCCAGCGCTCGTAAGCTATTGACAGAAAAAAATAGGTACTGTGTTCGAATAAATTTACAGTACTTGTCTAGTGCGCATTCGCACTGTGACGCCTAATTATAATGTCACAATATGAAGCATGTGGGTGTTTCGGAAATATCAATGAAAACTAGAAAACACCCTTTAGAACTTGATAAGTGGCATCTATTCATTATACGTAGTCATGATTACCATTTTTTTTTGTAATATTGTTTAGAATAGCAAATTATAAATACATTAATATTTCATCTTCGATACCTTGGAAGTATGTATGGCACTGAAGCGTAAGACTGATCATCCTACGTTAATGTAGTAAAATGATCAAAATATACCTACTGCACTGGTGTAACTACTATGCAGTGCCATATGCACCATCATGTGCGGTTGAATCAATGAGTGAAAGAATGAATTATTTCTTTCTTTCATCAATCTCACCATCTAACCTCAAATCAGTAACCTCATTTCGTTACAAAGCCTTGCTATAGTTAATTAGGCATTTTCTTACTTCTATCAAATGTCAACCATTGGTCTTCTTCGAACCTTGTTAAGTCAACGAATCGCGGGTTTTAATATAAATGTTATTTCAAAAAGACACAATGGCATTGTTGTTGGCAAGTATCTATTTCTCCACTGTTGGTTGTTGTAGAAATACCCACAATCGGTTATAAGAATGGTCGAATAATCAAATACGAAAAGAACTGAATGATTATTTAAAACAGTTGATTTGACAAATTTATGATATATTTTGTATTCAGTTATCGAAATAACGAATCGGTCATGCACATCACTAAAATACAATAAATCCATCACAATATCCGCTGATCAAGTATGAAAGTTGGAAGTGGATGAGAATCGATGATTTAGATTGGCAGCCAGAAGGGAGCGGAGTTAGCTAGGTCGTGAGTCGTGACACAAGACGTCACGAGATGACGTATAAGGTCAAATATCTGACTGATCCAAGGTGGAACTAATTTGACGGTGACTAATAATGAGGAACACCTACGTGCGTACTAATCTACTTTAAAAAATTCTAAGGTTTGTTTGATCATGACTAAAAAGTAAAAAACTCTAATCAAATAACTGCGGATTAGAGTAATAACGGTAATTATTTGTGTGCATAAAAAAATCCCGTAAAATTACATGTGTTTTCGAATAATTAATAGGTTGGTATGTTTAAAATCGAATTAAATAATAGTCGTGAGCAAAGGTTTGATAAAAACGCCTTTAATTACCATTTTTGTAATTAATAATTTTTATTAAACTATTTGGTGTTTACCTACAAATTTATTGATAAAATTATTCGAATACATGTCGTATTAAATTCATATTCATAGTTAAATATTTTGGTAAGTACGTAAAAAAATTTATTCCATAAGGGTATAATATAATGGATAATTGCTTGATTTTTTTACTGATTTGAAGGATAAAATTTTTGTGCCTACTTTTGAATGATATTATTTCCTAATGTCCAAATACCTATAGGAAGTCTTATATTTTTGCACAAATTAATTTCTCTGTACGTAATTACGTAATTTCAGTACGTAATTATTATTGATTTTGGTCTAAAATTCTTTTTATTATTTCAATAAACAGGTACAAATAACTTTTTACCTTTCAATTAACCAAATAACTGTAATCAGAATCAAAAGAACAATACACGGCAAGCAAATACATTTAAAACTGTTTCTAGATATGCAATAAGTGCATGTATAGATGTATTGAAACCAAATGCCAATTTAATCAATAAATGATAGTGCAATGCTTAACCGGAATCGTTATCATAACAATACATTGTATTAAATTCCAATCCTTGATGGTTTCAGATCTCAGCAAGAATCAAGAATATCCCACAGTTATACCATTGATCAGGCCAGATGTAATTCTGCATCACTATTGACCCGAATTATTCAGTTCACGGCCAGAATTCATATTATTCTTAAATAATCATATGTGAACCATGCTTCATCTCTCCGGAGTATACCATTTGGGAAGATGTAATGTTATTTAATCAAAATCATCGCGCATTTAGGCCGATTTTGAATTATTCATCAATACTAATCGCACTCAATCAACGGATGAAAGAAGGTTAACATATTTATAATGATGGCGGAGAATTTGTTTTTATGACGCCGTTAATTTCAATCTGAAACACGTTTTTTAAATGGCTTTCATCACGTTAATTTTTGGCTGTATTTGATGTTGAATCGAAGCAACTCACAAGGATCTTAAACAGCTGGCTTTCGAGCTTTAAGAATAGGGGTCTCAAAATTGTTTTGATATGCAGTGTTCATTAGGAGTTAAGAAGCAAGGCAAAGGACGCATAGTGTTCTGATGTCACTATAATCAGACTCTAGCAATCCAGTTGATCTGGATGTAAGAAATAGTATTTTTTATAATGTCATATAAATATTTAGTATTCTCGAACGAAGTCACTTAAAATTTAAAACGAAAGATATGCAGAAAATACTGACGTTCGTTTTTATGGTATAAACCATTTCCCATTATCTGTTTTTTACTGCTTTCTTTTTTGAAGTCTCTCAACTTTTCCATTTGAAGTTGTGTGTTTTTCTTCCGGACCTGCGATATATATTGAAAATGCTTCCGCATGCTTGCTTTTTTCACTGGCTACCAAGTTAATAGCGTTCACTGCTGACAAACCGTCAAAATTACAAAACGAGGATTTGATTTAAGAGGGCACACAAGAGCTAACAGCCAATCGCTTAGCTTGGAGGTAGTTTGAAAAATCCATGGTACATACTAGACACAAAAAAGGATATAGCAAAATGATGTATAGGGGTTAACACTAATGCAGTATTTAAATTCATTTTATGTAAATATTAACGTCAACGAATTCTTCTCATTAAATTGAATATTAATTTGTAAAACTTACTTTGTAAATTTCGGTAATTATTGTGGAATGTTACTAATTAGACTGATCATGCTACCTTCGTGTAATAAAAATTATTAAAATACACTGCACTTAGTGTACCGATGCAGTGCCTTATCCACAAGTGGGTGCCGATAAGGGAAAGTAGAAATATAACTACTTTATTAACAATTTTTATATTGTGTTTTCGCATTGGATAACTATACCTGGTTCCTTTTTATTTTTTTCTAAAGATTTTTGTGTGTGTTTTTAGTGCATTTTTCGCAAAAATGGGCATTAAAACATGGTGAATTTATTCAAAAAATTATTTTACGGTAAAAAATCATTTTTCCAGACTACATTTGACATGAAAAAATCAGTGATAAATTGGCTTAATGACGTCCTTCCGATTTATTTTATTTATGTGATTTATTATTTGTTTTTAAATACAAAATAATTTCTGAGATTGCAAAGCATTCATATCAGTTTTGTAATTTTTATAGGTCGCGATATTGGGCAATAAATCAATCTATTCATCAATGAAAAATGAGGTTTTGTGTGTTCTTAAGTTTTTAAACAAGATTGATCTCTAATTGGAACGGTCAGAAATATAATTACATTTCTGTTTCTGATTTGCAAACAAAAGTCACCCACGAAGCCTAATAGGAATTAAGACTTTAATCACGGTGAAATTATTTTGAGCTAATCAAACTCATGTAGAGTAAATTTAATATAATTTATTGTGCCATTAGAAATAGTGAATGCTCGCAAACATGTAATAATTCAAAACGAACCTTCGTTTTTATAATTTATCTCACCTTAAAGTTCATTAATGCTGCAAATAGCTTTGTCAATGATCAATTCAAATACATGCTTGCATGCTCCAAAAACTACTATTTAGAAGTGTTTTTATGCTATTTTTAAAAAAAAAAAAATTTTTTTTTTAATTATTTATAAGTCGATGTTAGATGAACCTTTAAGATATAATTAAGAACTGTACACTTTGCCCTGTGCCAATCTTTGATTCTATATGGCATCGGGAGCTGGAGAGGAGCAGCCAAATGCCATATTGATGTAGTAAGGAGGGCCCAGAAGTGCGTCCTGCGAGTGTCTAGAGGTAGACCTTTTACATACCCATCCAGGTTACTGTTTAAAGAGTGTAATATACTTGATGTTAGGCAATTAGCAATTAGGGAATTCGTTCGAGCCGCATTAAAAACAGACCCTACTAACCCTACTAATTATAATCATTCCACTAGATTTGCAGGCGATAATAAATTGATAACACCTAAAATGAGTACAAAATTTGGACAGCGGCACTCAATATTTTTATCTCCTTACCTGTACAATAAGTTGGAAAAAAATACTAAAACGACTAAATTAGGATTAAACATGTGGCTCTACGATTTAAATTTTGTAAACTCTGAACAACTATTGATTGTACAGAGATAATTTAAGATGTATGTGTATAGTAGTGTTAGTAAACATCTCACTACTATACTATCCGATAATATTTTATTTAAGTATGTTTCTAATTTAATGGCCTAATAAAATTATTAAATAGTGTAAATTTCTAATCAATATACCATTTGATAAAATTTGTTGATTAAATTATGATAATTCAGTAATAATAATTCAATTCGATTGATAAAAGTATGCTTTTTTTCATCAATGTTTTCTTATGACGTTCTCACGTAAAATTATCGTCCGTAAACCGACTTTACAGACAGCGAAAAGTTTAAAAAATAAAAAAAAGAGACGATTCTACATTTTCTATTATATAAAACGTATGTATCCAAGTACACATATTCTTATTTTATTAGGTATAAATAAACGCGGGGAATCAATATTGTATTGTCACGTTGCTGAGACATCCGGTGGATATTATTTATTACCATTACTGTACAGACAAGCAGGGATCAGCAAACTTTGATGTGAGAAAGTTCAAGAAAGAAGAAAAAGCGAATTGAACTTTGTAATGTGATCAGTGATCAGAAAAAATATCTTCTATCAGAGAGAATTCAGAATGTTGTATATTATACGTACGTAATACATTTATATATGGAGTAACAAAAGTCGTAGTACAACCCGAAAACTGGCGAATCCACATAATATTTGGAGACGAATGTGTAATGACTTTTTAGTCTGAGCTAGAAAAAGATTTTTTTTTTTCATAAAAGCTTCTATTAGTACAACATTTTGGGTTGTGTTCAAATACTTGTACACAAATTTGGATTTTATCCCAAGACGGGAGTAGGTATATATATTTCCCTACAGAGATGAGTAGAATTTTTTTCAAATTCGGGAATAATATGGATATTCGAGCGTTTTTTACAGGGCTTATGACATGTCATTGGCTGGGTTAAGTAGCCATTTTAATGCACTACAACATTCCCCCAGTAATTAAGTACTAGTAATCGCCTGCAGATGACTCTGCAAATTTATTTTTTACTTATATTCAACTCGTCAGAAGAGTCTTAATTACAAAAATAAAGTAATTTTGCTAATAAAATACTTAACTTCAATATCAATGCATAGATTGGAGCTTTCAACTCGCTGGTGGATGATTCTCGATTCCTAACATACATACAAAATCAAAATGTACCTAGTGTGGATGTTCGCTAATAAGTGGAATGGGGAATGTTGTAGTGCATAAAGTGGCTACTTAACCCAGCCAATGACAGGTCATGAGCCCTGTAAACCTCGAAATATTCATATTCCCGAATTCGAAAAAAATCTACCTCATCTCTATAGGGAAATAAAATATCTTTTATTAGTACCTAAGATTAAGTAAAATTGCACAAATTCTTATTCAATTGTGTTTTTTTATTTTGTTTTATTTATGGATACTATTAATTTTACTAATTAAATGATATTTGTTAACAATTTGCCAAAATAATCAACAAAAAAAAATCAACCTCGCACACTAATTTTCCTGCAAAAACTTATGGTCAAAAATAATAAAAAGTCGTGTTGGCAGCCATGTCTGTAGGTCCGATTAAGATTGTTGGCGACCCCCGAACTCACGGTAAAGCTCGTATCGGACCCAATTTCCTGTCGTAAAGCAGAAATCTATATACCGACTGCACGACTTATGTCACTGCTGACTCCGGATTAGACGCCAAATGGACGTCCACACAGGTATTTT
>JAGVSP010004482.1:0-29336 GCA_022494985.1 Micrasema minimum
TGACTTGAAAAAACTCGTTTATCAATCCTTACATACTTAGGCTGAAGGTCATAAAGTGAAATTAATCTAAACCGTAGCGTTTTAGACCAACTATTAATGTATGGTATAGTATAATCTTATCTCAGACTATTTTAATCTAAGCATAAATATTTTTAATCCAAGTTTTGTGCGTAGAACACACGCAGTTATGCAGGTCCAAGATTTTTTTTTTTTTTTTTTTTTTTTTTTTTAAATATTTATTTCATATTTTTACAAATAAAATAATACAATACTTAGACATAATTATAGGTACAATAATGGAACTTAACGCTATACCTCACCAATAAAAAGAGGCTCTTGTGCTTGGTGAGGGAGATTACGCTAAAAGTAATTTAAAAATAAGTCTAGGTAGTGCAAAATAAACAATAAGTAAAACAAGTTAAGTAGTAGTCATAGTGGGTAAATTAAAAAATAAATCTATGTAGTGCAAAGTTAAACAATTTAGAAAGCAAGCTAGGTTGTAATCATAGTCGGTAGATTAAAAAAAAAATAATCTAGGTAATGCAAAATAAACCTTTTTTTTTTAAATTTTATTTTTTTTATGTTTGGTAATTGTTTGTGAATAAAATTTTGATTTGTTTATTAATTTCTTTGATATTATTATTTTTTTTTATTTCTAATGGTAGTTTATTGAAATATTTTATGCCTCGATAGTAGTAATTATTTTGCATTTGCATTGTTTTTAAATTTTGGAACATTGAAATCATATTGATATCTTGTTGAAATACATCTCATAATTTTTTATTTTTTTGTCATCTTTTAGAATTTGGGTGATAGTAATTTTTTTGTATATGTCTTCTACTTTCAATGTTTTAAATACCGAAAAAAGAGTTTTAGTGGAGAAAGTTTTTGGTTTTTTAAGTATGATTTTAATTATTAGTTTTTGGATAATTTTGACTGAATTTAGTATATTATTATACGCCCCTCCCCACCCAATTATTCCATATTGAAGCAGAGATTGTACTAGCGCGTAATAGACTGTCTTTAAATTTTTTTAGTGGTAAGATGTTTCTCAACCTAACAAATATATTAAACACATTTTCTGACTCGTTTCACTAGCTCACATATGTGTCTGTTTCCATTTCATATGTTGGTTATTATTACGCCTAGGTATTTTATCTCCGTTGTTGAGTTTAAGATTGAGCATAGGGAGTTGCAATTTGTATCTTTACATTGTTTGTGATGGATGATAACTTTTAAATTGGGTTGAATTTTGGTTTTATTTATTGAAAAGGGTATGAGATATGTTTTACTATTATTTAATGAGAGTAAGTTATTATCGAACCATTGTTTTAATATTTTCATGTTATTATTTGCTCGTTGATTCACTACTCCCAGTCCGGACCTGTGATTATTATAACGGTATCGTCGGCATAAGAGTTTATTTTCCCATTTGTTTGTTGCTTAAAAATATCATTTACATATATTATAAAAAAGTATAGGGCCCAGCACTGTGCCTTGCGGTATTCCAAAATTACTGGTGAGAGGTCGACTTAGTGTTTCATTTATTTTTACAGTTTGTTTCCTTTTATGAAGATAACTTTGAATCCAGCTTAAGGCTTTACCGTCTATACCTACAGATTTTAGTTTTGTAATAAGTTTTTTATGCGAAACGCTATCGAAAGCTTTTTTAAGATCAATAAATATTCCTAAACATTTTTCCGATTTGTCCATAGCTTCTTGGATAATGTATGATAACTTGGCAATTGCGTCTTGGGTGCTTTTGTTTTTTACAAAACCAAATTGGTTTTCATTTATTATATTATTGAATCCGAGAAATTGAGATAATCTTTTTTTTACAATTTTTTCAAAAAATTTTGGCTATATTAGATATGAGGGATATTGGTCGATAATTGGTGACTTCCTCAGAGTTTCCTGACTTAAAAATAGGAGTAATAATGGCTTGTTTGTAGATGGATGGCTCCAACGAATTAACGAGGATTAGGAAAAGACTTTCAATAAATTCACCATTTGAATGTAATTTACCAATTCTTGAAAGCCACTGTTTCTGGTGAAAAAGTGATGAAATTTTTTTTGTTGGTAAAGGTCCAGCTAGTTTTTTTAGCGGGGAGGTCGGCAAAAAAAACGATTTACTCACTGCTGGCATTACGTATATACGTAGGTATATAGGGGTTGGAGCCAACACCACGATTGGACAGCATTGGATACCGGATCACGTTTTACAAATAAATTATGCACGGTGCTACAACAAATCAGTGAAATATAATTTTTCATGATGGTTTATTTAAGGAATCATAAAATTACGCTCCCTTCGTGAAATTGGAATTGCTTGGTCCTTTGGGAATAAACGAACAAGTTTTATGTCAAAATCATCCGTGGAAATTCACAGATAAATTTGTCGGATTACCGAGAATATTTCATTCCTTATATTGATATAGGTATTTTACGTGGTTTTATAGTTACGCAAATAAAAATACCGTAAGCCTAAGGCAAGTATTTATCTGTTCGTCAGTCGTATAAATTACATGCGTTGTGCCGGTATTAAATTACATACGTTGGTAGCTTTAATATGGGCTATAAGAATAACATACATTTTTTGATTTCATCGACATTACACAATTTTATCAATCAACTGGATTTAACTATGTTTAAATCGACTGGATGAAAAAAATTAATACGATCATTGGTAAAAATTACAAATTGAAAATTTCATATATATTCGTATATTTTCCTGTATCTTGTATCCGCCTCGTAGCTAGTGGTAGCGCATTTGGCTACCGTGCCTGAGGTCGCGGGGTTCGATTTCCGTAGGGGGGTCAACAATTTTTTTTATTTTTATATGAGATTTTCATATTATTATTTCATGTGTGATACCTAGCGTACAGCGTTTGACTGATATCTCGCCTTCATGCCTGATCAAGTACACGCACTTGGATGTACCAATGAGTGCTCTATCCCATTGGGTGGGATATTCAACAATTGTTTTTTTTATTTATTAAATTATTTTTCATTTATATCCATGGGAATATTTTAGACTCATTGGTTATTCATGTGTTGGATACCTCGTAACTGGTTTACTTGGTATTGTAATGAGTGCTCTGAAGCGTATGTTTATACCAAGATAAGGATGAAAGTATCGTAGTATTTTTGTAAAATTATTATTTATATATATTATCGACCAGATAAGGTTCACTATATTATCAATCATTTGTTATTGCCACCGGAAGACACAGCGGTGGCGGATAAGGGAAGTTGTTGTAGTAAGTAGTGGGTCGTCTTATTATAAAATTAGAATTGTTTGTTTAGCGCACCCATATGAGCGTTAGCGTTGGGTTTATCGCGATTTTATTTTTGAGTAAAATGTATTATTTATATAAGCAACACGAATTTTCCCTTTGTAATAGTAAAATATTAATTTAACAGGTGCAAAACCAAAGATGAAGAGTCATTACCGTGGTCACAAAATGGCGCTATGGCTGAACCTCATTCCACAACTTCATCAGCCGGGGGCTTCAGATGTCTCCATGAGGCACCATCACTTCAGGGAGAGAGACCCTCACTTCTATACGGGTAAGTGTATTAGTAAATCCCTCTCAAATAAACACTATGAGGAGTCTTTTCCGTGGTCAAAAAATAGCTGAATCCCTTATTTATAACTATATAGATACGTCGAGACTTAGCAAGCCCAAGACTGGGCGTTTGTGATATTGTTTCCCTCTGTTGTTTCTCTGGTCTATTGAGGTGGCTATAATTAGTTCAAAAATAAATAACCTGTTTTCAAATAATGTACTACCTTCTAACTCGGGAAAATCATATCCGGCTTATTCTGACTAATGTTTTTCTTTTGGGACGGGATAATTTGTTTACAAATATAATCCAATTATATTAAGACACGTGAAGACATATTTATGTTAAGCATAACATTTTTGTATATTGATGAAAACAAACTTCGAAAACGTTTCATAATAATATTATCTTCTTTGACGTATGGAAATTTGATACAAACACGTGTAATGCGCACTTTATACGGGACCGAAAACTGTACAGTTTCTTGTTCAGAAAACAATACAACATTTCCAGTTACTCGGGATTTAAAAAATCACTCTTACCACTGGGACACGTATAGGTATTCTTCGGTGCTGTCTGCTGGGAGCATATTACTAAATATTTTGGAATTTTGTTTTTAAATATTTTTACTGTGGTTTGGCTTGTTAAAAAAATGTACCGAATTACGTACAGACTTTTTGATTGGTTGTTTTATTTTTATTTAGGTCCAGTTCGTCCCGAGTCGTATACGCTGATGTTTGCGCGGGCGGAGCTGGGATTTACTGGAGAAAGGGTCGACCCAACAGAGTGTGAACCATCCGTGGAAGAGTTAGAAGAATTAGGGTGGATCTGGATCCGGATGACACCCCCATCCCCCGGAGGAAGAAAGGGATATATTGCAGAAGTTGGCGAACAAACATTTTTACAGGTAAGTTATTTACAACTTAATAATATAAAAAATTAAGAGCAGTTTTTTAACGTGGTGGTTTGGTCACGCGGAGAGAATGAACGAGGAAACAATAAAATACAAAAGAAAAGAATTTACGATGCAAGTGCGTTTGGGTGTAAAAGTCGAGGAAAGCCGAAATAGATGGGATGATCAAATCCAACAAATTCTCGTAAGTGATCATGTGAAAAATAGTAATTGTAATGTGGAGGAAACGAGGAGAGTGTGCCAAGACAGAGCGGTGAGGCGTTCTACTCTATTTGCTTAAACTTTCGGAGAAATGGCGTGGTTTGGTTCATAATAGTCTTGTTTAAGTAACAGATTAGACGCGTGTTCAATCTACATTTCTCTTATCGTACCTAATTTAATTTAGTTTGACAAAATACATCTTATCTTCTAAAAGTGTAAAAAAATATCAATAAAAAGAACATGGATATATATAAATATTACGTTCTACAGATTGTTGATCCTCCAAGGACTTGATTCAAATAATGGTTAAATTTATGTTAAACTGAACCAATTTCAAGGTTTAAATAATAACTGACCTAGTCTAGTATTAATATTCAATGAAGCTTTTGTACTTTGTTAACGCAAAATAATTATAACTGAAATAATGTCATCTGAAACCTGCCTCATATAAATCATATTTAGGTATAGGAATTGAAAAGTCATGATTAACAGTAGCTTTTATCGTCGGATTTCAAACAAACAAAACACGCAACGCTTTAAATACGAGTAAATATTACAAAATGTTTTAGTTTATTCTGCCGAGGTGACCACGTGTTTATTATTTTACTTGTTTAAAAAAAAATGTCTTTTCAATGTCGACATTACAAATTGCGAGATATTTGAATTTTCTAGTGAAATTAGATTAAAGCTACATTTTGCAGTAAAAAATTCAAGAATTTGTTTTGTATAACATAGAATGTTAAAAATTAACGACTCTTTAAATAAAGTGTGATATGCATAATTCATTATTTTTACTATCAAATAATTCTTAGTCGGTTATTTTGATGATACATGGATATATCTACTGAAATTTATTGAGGGTCAAAGTAAAAAACTTATTAACTGATTATCAAATATTTATTGAAAAAAAAACATAAGTCGGCAGAGATAGCCGGTTATGCATCAAACCAAATATTCGGTCATCATAAACAACGATTATTTAAATAATTGAATAATTCGACCATAATAATTGATTATGCTCATAACTAGTTAAAATGTAGGTTATATTATTCTATAAGATGTTTCTGCTGTTAGCTGCATAGCGCATTCTCGTAATTCTGTTGAAAATTGAAGTTGTGACAGTGCATATGTTTAATGGTCAGGTCTATAGGGTATATTGTTTGCTTAAGGTTGAGAAATGAATAGATGGGTGCCCACTTCTTAACGTAAAAATATCTAATCCATAACAAAAACCCATCCATCCATTCATCTCTCAACCTTAAACAAACAATATACTCTATAGGCCTGACCATTGAATATATGCACTGACACAACTTCATTATTCAATTTCATTTATTCTTGTGCCCTTGAAAAAGAAACACGTGTTGCCTCGAAACCGGTCGGTAGTTAGATTAATAATAAAAAAGTAGTTAAAAACAAAGTTTTTTCATTTAAATACATTATAATGAATAACTGCAAAGGGAGTGCTTCTAACATAAATTTTGTATTAAAATGAAAAATACCTGTATTAAAAAAAAAAAAAAATAATGAAAAAAAAATTTCTCACGTGATTGGTAACTAACTAAACTAACACTTTATTTTGTGTAAAAATTTTTTTACAATATTTAATATAACCACTTAACAACGGTCTCGAGTTTACATTTTATTATTTTCTTCTACTATTCCAATATCAACATAATACCCTTGCATATGGATAGTTTCAGAAGAGTTTCGCATGATTTGTATTCAGACGAGGGTCCCTTATGTGGAATAGCTGAAGTATAGACTCACCACACTGACTTGTTTGCAGAACATTGAAACCCATTTTTCTTTCAGCGGATAAAGTAAACACCCTTTATTTGTGTCTGAAAAAACAATCTCTTGTTGAGTTTTATTCAGATAATTGTGAAATAGCTACCCAATGGGCTTAAAATAATGTTATGTACACATTCTTTTCGGAGTTAAGCATTATCGAAAAAAATTACGAAAGGTATTTTACGATGCGATGGTTTGGTCATGTGGAGCGAATGAATGATGAAAGAACGGCTAAAATGGATTTACGATGAGAGTGTGTCTAGATGCGAAGGCCGAAAAAGACTTGGCATGATCAAGTATAATAAATACTTGAAAACGGTCATGTGAAAGGTCGGATTAATCGAGGTGCGTGCATGAGACGATGTATTAATGTAGTGATGCCAGGACAGAGTGGAATGGCGTTGTATCCTTTATGCCTACCCTTTTGGGGAAATGACGTGATGGTTAGTAAGTTAGTTAGGTAGTAAACAGACAAAATTTTCAGTTACTTTCTTCCTTTTTACGCAACTTATGATGCATAGGGCACTATATTGCTACACCAAGTGCTGTGAATATTGATATCTTGATAATGTTTTACATGTAAGCTAGATAATCGGTCTTACGTTTCAGTATTCGTCTTGAAAATCAGTTATGAAATTAATTAATTAATTAATAAATATATTATTGTAAGAAACCATATTTTAATATATTTTGCAATTTTAAATACTTAATCAAATAATTGTAGTTCACCTAATTTTTTAAAACTATTATTATATTAATATAATGCATACATTTCACGTAATTGGCAATCGAACACGAGACCTCAAGCACGGTAACTCAATATGATTTAAAAAACTAATTTCATATCAACTTAAATATTTTAAAATATCAACGAAAAAGAATTTTTTGGGACCATCAAATTGCTCTTCAGATTAAGCTGCACTGATAGAAAAATAAAAATTACATATTATGAATAAAGAAAAATGTTTTTAATAAATTCAAATAAAGAATTTTACAGTCTGACTATTTTAAAACTGACGGTTGACAAAGTAGAAAATTTAAGCATATAAGATAGAGACGGTTTTTCATGCGACATTATTCAAATTGCAAATGCCACCATATTGGATTTCCTTGAAATTCTCGCTCCTGATTGGCGCAGATAGAGAGTGACGTTTTAGCACTTCAGAATTGATGAAAAAGTAGGATTTTTGCATTAATTTCAATTTTGGAAAATTATTTCGGAATATTTGCTTCTTCATTTCAAACAGAAGTAAAATATTATTTTAAACTTTTGCGTCGTAAATATACGCAATTTTAAAAAGATGAATGTGAATTTGTGAATACTTTAGGGCACTGCACTGGTACACCAAGTGCAGTTGTATCTTGAAAATTTTAAGAAATGAAGGAAAGATGATCAGTCATACAACACGCATAAAAAATTCCACATCTTTTCGTTGCTTCACATTAGTTGTAGATATTACGTACCTATCTAATTAAAAATCAGTATAAATTCGAATCATTCGCCTACGATTTCCAGTAATTTAGAATCATCTGGAAAATGTTAAAAGTTTAACTAACTAACTCCACTTTAAATAGTAAGCTGTTGGCAAGGTCACAGTACGGTGTATGTCTTAGAACATTCCAATTGAAGCTCTTCTAATTTGGTAGCCGGCTGTTGTGCCGTGTGTGGTCTAGCGTTATCATGAGCATCAGTGGCCTAAGCGATTAACCTAGCCACGGTTGTTAAGCAGCTAGCTTTTCCATCATGGTTTTGCAGTTTGCTGACAATAGACTCTGCGTAATCGTCTGGCCAGATTAAGAAATCTTTAGAGCACGACCACCAGCATTAGATCCACCAAACGCTCACAAGTAACTTTTTATGTGGAGTCAAAATTTCGCTAGGAGCATGATTTGGCGGTTCGGCAGGGTTCAGCCATTGCATAGCGGTATTCTATATCATACAGGATCCACTTTCCATCACTGGTAATGATTCGGTGATTCAAAATCCCTTCATTATTAGTGCCGGTGAGTAATGCAACGCAGCCAGTCAACGCCGTTTGATGAATTGCTTCACTCAAATCGTAGGTACCCACCTTTCAAGCTTTTACACCTTTCCAATTTGCTTCAAGTGATTAACAACAGTATTTATCACTAATACCAGCACCTGCAGCTAACTCGGACCGTGGTTTGCGATGGATCCGCTTTCACAAAAGCCTTCAATTCCTTCATTATTAACTTTTGGTCTCCGGCCGTCCACGGTGCTTGTTCTGCAGGTCGAAATTATCCGAGAAAGAAAACGTTGGAACCCAAAACACACTGTGTTTTCTTTTGCGGCACGTCGCCATACACACATTATCCTCTTCGTAGCCGTTTCTGCCAGCACTGGTGCAACGTGGAACTCCGTACTGCGTTCATTAACTGATAATTTCAAGTTTTCCATTTTGTAAACTGAGTGAAGCCAAAGAAAAAAAACAATTGAGGAAAAACAAATTAATTATAATCTTTTCGAAACACAAATACTTGAGTAAATAGCCTGTATAAAATTGAATGTGGAAATTCCAACCAAAGCGAAGATATGTAATTTGAGATCAAAGTTGCCATACGGGCAAAACGCCAATTTCATATGTAATAGACCTAATAATACTACTTACCCTTGATAAGCATCGTGATAAGACACCTATGCGGTCAATTTTTACGATGTATTATATGGAGTCAAAATTATCACTCTCTGCCTTTAATATGAAGGCAAGGTATAATCATTTGTACAAATATTTTAATCGTGAAACAACATCAAAATAATATACTCAATTACAGGTGAAACCAAACTCAATGTACAATCGGGAAACCAGTGAATCTACATAATATTTTAAGTCGATTTTGTAGATTTTTTTTTTGGATTCGATTCTTAGTTTTTGAGAAAATTGAGTACGAAGTTGATTTTTTTTTGCAAATTGTTAGCAAATATCATGTATTTAGTTAAAATAATAATACCTATCAAGAATTTGAGCCATTTTACTTAATCTGCCAATACTTATGAAAACTTTTGTGAGATTTTAAAAAATTGTACAAAATTTAAATTTGAAAATTCAAAAGAAAAAAAATTGTTTACAAATAAATGCATAAAATCACATTTACATGAAAAAAAATATTTTTTTCAAGCTCAGATTAAAAAGTCATATTACCCAATCGTCTCCAAATATGATGTAGATTCACTGGTTTCCCGCTTGTAAATTGAGTTTTTGTTATATCCTGTATTGATCCCTTCGGAAATATAGCCCTCGACCTATAACTCTGCCAGAATGTAGAAAACAAGTATGATTATGGGTATTATGTAAAGACTACTTTTCCCTTTTAGCTATACCGCTGCATTGGGAGTGACAGTCGGGGTTGGCTGTTTTCTGCTAATCCTCAACATGATAATCTTCTTTGTCATCTACTACCAACGAGGGAGAGGAAAAAAGAGGAAAACAAGAGGTAGAAAAGGATCAACACAATCAATATCTGACGGTGAGTGAAGTAAAAAACACATTCGAATCTGTGTTTATTAAAATAGATGATACGTTGTTATTATCTAATAATACAACACTTAATACAGAAACCCTACTGTGAATAGGTTCTGAAAGACGTGCATTTTCTATATATTATTTTCACCCACGATTCAATTAATTTGTTATTTGACTTTCTGTGTATAAAATTTGAAAAGAGAATTATTTATACTCGTATTAATGTAGCTTCGGTGTTCTGTTAAAACGTTCTTTTAATAAATATTTATTTTGAGTTATTGGATTTTGACTCTTTGTACGCCTATATGATATGATAACGAAAGACTCTACTTGTTTACTAGGAAGTGTGGATATTGGAAATATAAAGCTTTTAAAATAAAAATACGATTTTGTCAAAATACAATTTAAGTCTAAAATGTTTTATGTAGAATCACCGTAGCGAAATTTTGATACATGTAAAAAAATGTGTTTTGCCGAGAAAACTTGACTTCATTTTCAATTTTGCAAAGAAAACATGCTTTACAAAGAGTAACAAATTGGAGTTTCGGCAAATAAAAAAAAAAAAAAATTTCTCATTTTATAATTTTTTAAACAAAAATATATTAATAATACATTCATAGTAAAACATAAAAGCATAAGTTATGATAAACAAAAAACAATAATTATAGAAAAATCTCACATAGGCATAGCCTGTAATACATTTGTAAATATATATAATTATGGATACAACATATTATGTTAATATAGTATAGTATGTCCGTAATTGTTTTATATACCGTGTTTCACGATGAGACCGTGAAGCTCCGGAGGGCGATTATTCATGGTATTCTGAGAATAAAACTAGTTTTTTTTTTTTCATTGCAAAATTATTTATCGTAAATATTTGTAGTTAATAGAAAGTAGTGTATTGTTATTTTCTAACTATGTGTGAATTCAAACAGGATTAGAGAAAGGCCAATCGGAAGACGAGAGTGAAGAGCTTCAAAGTACAACACATCAACCACCCACGTACCGCCCAAAAAGCTCTACCAAAGCTCAAGTAAGTCTTTTGTGTAAATGTTTAAAAAAAGCGTAGATACATACATATTCGTAATCGGGGAAACAACGAAAACGTTACACAGACTATGCAGCAAAAGGTTTTTAAAATTTATTGTTCTTTATATATTTTTTAGTTTCGGTAAAGGGGATTTTATAGTGGTTGGTCGTGTTACGTCGATTAAGTTGTTTTGCTAATCTCAAAAATTAGGTTCAAGTTTAAACGTTAAAAGCCATAAATACTAAAAGGTCAATGTGAAGAATTTTAATTTAATAAAGGTGTAATGGTTTTAACACTAGTGCAAGGGGCAGAAAGAAACACTTTCCTGTAAAAAAAACTTCCAAAATGTCACTTACGTTGTTCGGCCAGTGAAGGCTAGATATGTGCGTACGTTCTCAGACCAATATTTTTCATAAATATTACAGAATCAAATATAAAAATTAATTTTTCGAACTCCGTAAATGGGAACGTGCGTATTTGTTGCTGGGTAGAGGCATTTCTTTGACAAAAGTTTCTTTGATCTTAAGATCTTGGAATTTTCATATATTCTCAAGCGTTTAGTATAAAAATGTTAAGGAATTAGGAGTTCTTTAGAAGATTTATAATACTTTTTATTGGTATTTTTATTTATGTATTTCACACATAGTTATACATTTTTTTAAATGAGTACCTCGCTGAGCAAAACCCGTGATTAGGTATTCATTTACTGAACAAAATAGTGAACTAAGTATAGATAGATGTGCATACATAAATATAGATACATAAAATAAGTGCCTACATTATAAATTGTGTAAAAAATATCTGATCAACTAAGTGAAATTAAACTTGTAACTACTGGGGTACCTCAGGATCAATATTAGGGCCTACTTTATATATTTTGTATGTAACCAATATGAATAAATTATTTGTAAATTCTAAACATTTGTTTACGCTGATGACACTGCATTAGTGATGTCTCATCAAGACTTAAAAAAGCTGAAGAACTATTGCAGAAAGATTTTACATCATTACTAAGATGGTCACATGATGTAGGTCTGATTATTAATGCAAAAAAAACTAAATTACTCCATATAAGATCGCCAAATATTAAATTTGAAACGAAACCATGTATTATTTCTCATAATTTCAACTGCATACACCAAAATATACTACAACCATGTAAATGTGATAGATTAGAAAATATTAATGAATTTGTTTATTTAGGATTAACTATTGACTGTCATTTTAAATGGGATGTACGTATTCAAAAGCTATGCAATAGACTTAGATCAGTTGTAGGTAAAATGTACATATTGAAATATCATGTCCCTGCTAGTACTTTAAGATAATATATTTGTCACTGGCCGAATCAATTATAAGATATGCTATAACTTCTTGGGCTTTTTCGTGTGATTCCAATATTAAATTCGTTCAAAATTTACAAAATTCGATGGTTAAATTATTAATTAAAAAACATCTATACTATCAGAGACACGATGTTTCGATATCCTTATTATATAAGTCTGTAAAATATTTTATCTGTTAAGGCGTTATTTGGTCCAAACTAATATCTCAGCACGCGTCTCTCTCTGAGTATAAAAACAGACCGGTGCATGTTTACAATACTCGTTTTACGAGTGCTGAAGGATTAGTTTCTCCCTTAATATAATAACAAGTATGGTAAGAGAACACTTCAGTACAGTATACCAAAAATCTGTAACATGCTACCAAGAAGTATTAAAAAAATCATTAATTTTTCAAGCTTAAAAGAGAGAGACGCGTGCTGAGAACTTGGTTGCTAGAGCGCGAATTATTATATTGAGTTTTAGAATTGTATTTTTATTATATGTATTTTAATATTTTTTGTGCGCTTGGGTATGTATAGTGTAGTTTTATTTTTAGTTGAATTTGTATTTATGCACCTACTGACGAGTTGCAGTAGGCAACTCAGTTAGGACATCTTTTGTTTTCTTTTATGTATATATTGAAATAAAAATATTAAAAAAAAAAAAAAAAAAAAATTTGTTTAAACTTATGCATTGTGTAACAAAACTTGACGTACAAGCGGAAAACAGTGAATCTACATCATATTTGAAGTCGATTTCATAGAATAATTTTTTGATTTCACACTTACTTTTCGAGAAAATTGAGTACGAAATTTTTTTTGCAAACTGTTATCAAATATCATGTATTTAGTCAAATTAATACTATCCACAAAGAAAACAAAATTTAAAAACGCGTTTAATAAAAATTTGAGCAATTTTACTAAATCTGCCATGCTTGTGAAAACTTTTGTCAGAAGAAAAAAATTTTTTTTTTCAAGCTTAGATTAAAAAATCATATTACACAATCATCTCCGAATACGATGTGGATACACCAGTTTTCGGTTTGACTATGAGTTTTGTTACACCCTGTATACATGGTGAGGTGACCACTTATAAGACAGTTTTTGGGACCCAAATCGTAAAGCCAATTATAATAAAAAAAGCGGAAATTTTTAATACTTTTTTCTTCTTTTGCGTATAGTGGTAGGATGTTATAAATTTTTGGAGACAGGAAGATGTGACTTCTCTCTCTCCAAAAGTGTTTGTCATTTTAGGTACTTTAAATACTTATTTTCTTTTTATTCTTGTTTCATATTTCGTTTCGCATTTGCCGTAGTTATGTGCCATTTATTAGTTGCTAATGGTATTAGAGTTTTTGAAACCTTTATAAACCTACTATTTTAACAAATAAAAATTATGTATGTTTTTAACTTAACGTCAATTAGGTGAATGAATATTTTGGCAACCATTTAAAATTAAAAAAAATAAAGAAAAAAGAAATCTATGCAATCTCTTATGAAATTAGCACACATTTCAATTTGTAAAAACTATTTTCAAAAAAGTCTAAGCGGCTTGTGCTTGAAAATAGAAATCAAGTCGTGGTGGAGTGGGCATTCGAACCGGGAATCTCTAGACTCAAAGACGGCGACTGGGGCACCTCTCGTTCAATTGACGAATGAAGTAATTCCTGTCTTTAATTTGGTGTTCTGCGTAAATTTTTTCTTTCAGATAATATCCAGTTTAAGAATACGTAAATAAGTATTTTTCTAATAAATGAATTTTATATTTGAGTCATAAACGTAAATAATGTTGATACAAGTTTAATTTAATTATGATTATAAAACAAAGGGTACTTTTTACAACTTTAGAAATGTGTTAATTCTTCAACAAAAAGTTTCATTACAAAAAAAGGTAGTAAAAATTTAATTCAAGATAATTAAGACTTTACCGTTTCTTTTCATACTTTGAGATTGTCGTATTTTGCAAAATATGAATCTTAATTTGTTTTGTAATTTCTTCAAAGTTCTTTGTTTTATTTTTCGAAACCACTTCGTGGACTTCACTCCGGACAGATTTGTAATTTGAGGCTTTAGTGTCACCTTCTGGAACATTCTTCCTTGGATTTCATTTCTGTTCCGAGCTGAGTATTTGGGCGTAACGCAATAAAAATGAAAGACGACCATTTCTGATGGACGTTTTTGTAATTCTTTAATTATTTCGGTGGGAGCTGTTTTCATAATTACTTTTTTGCAGATTAATAATTGGTGCCAGAAAAAGAGATTTTAAAAGATGACTTTGTCACTACAATACTGTTAAGGGAATATTTGGATTGTTAAATTCGATAATTAAATTTCATGGTACAAAAACGTATAAAGTCAACTTAAAAATTGTAAAAGTTGTAACTTCAAAATTTCGAATTATTAGTTTTATTTTTCCACAGTAAATAGTTTAACCAATCGGCCAGTATTATTTGTATTTTAATGCCGTTGACATTTGTTGACAAGTTGACACCTATGCATACTTTTTAATGACATATAAAATATAAGCTATTCTTTTAATCTTTTAGAGACATTATGCTAGCACATTTTCCTTTTATTGCGTAATAAAACAGTAATACTAGACATTAGATAATACAAAGCAAAGAAATATAATATGTTCTGCCCCAAAAACAAGAAGTAAGTTCCAGTAATTTGTCATATTGCTATACGAGTAAGTCTTGACTCAATTTTCTTTCCTAGATGCCTGCTGTGGGCGTGGAGGAGTGCGCGGAGGGAGTGGGGGAGGGGGGATGGCGAGTGGAGGGGGTAGCCTACTTCGACCTACTAAAAAACGCGTACAAATCCAAGAAATTTCAGTCTAGAAGACATCGGATAACGCGCAAACTGTTATTATTTGATTCCAAGAAAGCGAAAATGTAATATATATGTTTTGTAAAATATCTTTTATTTGTAAGTCTTGCGATGATTTCGGAGATTTTTCTATCAAAGTAAAAACTTTACCTAGAATATGGATATGATCCTGTTACTTGTAACATTGTATAAAATATATTATACTCTCTGATATCTTGTATGTATTCAACTTCGTAACGTGTAAAAAGTAAACAAATATACATATTCCATTAAGACATTCTTGAGAGTTTTATTGCCTTTTTACCTTAGGTGCCATATAAACTTTTTGTAAAATTCATGAGGTGACTGTGGCATAATAAAATGAAATATAAGTTATAATTACCTGAAGTCAAAAAGCCACATCTTCAATATTTATTAATATTTTTCAAGAGTCACATTTTTTTGTATGTTAAGTTGTAGTATGCTGAATTTCGACTAATTACCTATCCAATTTTGGAAGTAATAAAATAAGATGAGTTTGGAGAATACACAGCATACTGCGATTGAAAACCACCAAATCACTTGATGAAGAAATACTTATACCTAAAGATATGTTTTGTTTGGTTGTCGGGTACAGGGTGTAACAAAACTCGATGTACAAGCGGGAAACCTGTGAATCTACATATATTTGGAGCCGATTTTTGTAGAATATTTTTTTTAAATTTGATTTTCGAGAAAATTGAGTACGAAGTGGATTTTTTTTAAAAATTTTTTTTTGCAAATTTTTATAAAATGTATTTAGTCAAATTAATACTACCCATAAAGAATACAAAATTAAAAAACACGTTTTCATAAGAATTTTTAGCAATTTTACTTAATCTGCCATACTTATGAAAACTTTTGTGAGAGGAAAAAATTTTTTTTTTTCGAGCTCAGATTAAAAACTCATATTACTCAATCGTCTCCAAATACGATGTAGATTCAGCAGTTTTCCGCTTGTAAATCGAGTTTTGTTACACCCTGTATACGAATTGTACGAATATTATGATTTCTGTTTCCTCGTGAGGCATATAAGTGACACCACTCTCAAAGTGTTTTTCTACATGTTTAGAAAATTATAACAGTTTATTGTAGCTAGAAAATAATTTATTTCAAAATTTAAAGGCAGCATATCAGCTGTGAAGGTATGTGTTTTGGAAGAAAATACACAAGTTTGGAGAACCGAAGATCACAGGATCATCTTTACGTACAATGCCCAAGGGGCTCACCAAAGGTAAGAAGTATTCTTAGATATTAAAAAATATAATGTTAATATGGTGTACACATGAATGTTATTTGTAAGATTATTCTTTGTTTAGTTCCTTTGGATTTTGAGAACCAATCTACCTTATGGATGTTTTAGAGAATTTCCCCCCTAAAAAAAAGCAATAAAATAAAGGGTGAGATAGGGTGGGTGGGCGTGTGTGTGTGTGTTTGTAAGGGTTGCGTCTGCGAGTGTGTGTGTGTGTGAGAGAGAATATGCTAGAAGTGCCTATGAAGATTTTGGTCAAAATGAGTTAGGTATTAGAAACCAATCGTAAATTACCATTATTTTAATGCTATATGTACCTATGTCAGCCACTGAAAGGTGAAGAGGGTAAATAATCATAATGTGTTTTGTTTAAAATTGTTTTGCTTATAATTGTTCATATGAAACAATTGATTCCCTCTCCTGAACAATGCACTTTTTTGACATAGGCACTTCTAGCACTAACCCCCAGACTTAATCTTGAGGGTTGGTATGTAGCAAGGTTCTACATCTAATTATGTGGCGCAGTTCATGTCCTCCTTCACTTGTTCCAGATTCCGTCAACTCAATAATTAAAAATTAACAACAATATAATTTATTTTAATTCTTGCTTTATAAATCTCCCATTTGAACACAGATGTACCAAATTATATGCGTGCTAATTTCAAAGGTCCTATACTTTTTTCGTATGTATATTTACATACACGACAAAGGTTTAGCGTAGTTGTGGATATCTACACACTGATATTTTTACTTGCTTATTATTCGAGTTGAAGTAAATTTGTAAAGTTCTTGGGCAAAATCATTTTTTAAAAAAAAGCTAAGAAATATGCACTGGTAGACAGGTAGCGCTGAAGAGTTCCTACGCAACTCCCAGGATTGAGTGTAATATCTTAAATTGTGAAGAGTGCCAGTAGTGGTAAACCAGAAGAATACATAAAATCATTTGGTTTTTATGAAATCAAAATACCTACTGTGGATGTTGGTAAAAAAATCCACTAGGCTCAACTAAATAACTAAATAAGTAACTGAAATTGACCGAAGTAAGAGAGTTTAGTAGGTCGTAGTACGTTCCAAAGCCGTTCGGCAATAATCTTTGCGAGAGTGTAAAGCTATGTATAAACTTTTAAGTACCTATATAAGTAAAATAAATGTGAGATAAAATTGATTTCAAGTTTCAACAAACAACTTTTGAAAAAAAAAAAAATCTCGTTTTCTCATGATATTCTTTTAAGTCGGAGAGATAACAAATTTCCTAACGCAATTTCCCGTCACGAGATTATTAATTTAACGAACACGATACAACAAGATAAAATTTATTTTTATCGAATTAATTAATTCGTTAAGAAAGTTTGTAGAAAAAATATTCTAGTAACTTTACACAAGAAAGTTTCGAATACAAAGAGACCTTATTTTATCAGCAGACTTGCTAATAACGTTAAGTAACTCAATAAATGAAAAAATACTGCCAGAAAAACCGGAAGAATATATAATTCAAGTAAAGTGATAAGTATTCATAATAGTAATGAAAATCCCAAAGTATGAATAGTAAGAGAACTCTTAAATATAAGTAAAAAAAAAAATGAAAAAAAAAATTGGTGTTTCTGTCACAAAAGTTTGATGTTAAAATATTTTTTGTTTTTGATAAAATTTCTAAGCAAATTAAAAACTTAACAGCTTCGAACAAGATTTACTAGAAGGGGCGTTTCCATACAAATTTTCTAAAAGTATACGCTTCCTAGGGTTAATTTCATAGCACCACTTATTATCAAATTCCACCGTCTAAAGACTCCAGCACTTAGACCAATACACGAAACGTGTCAAATAGATGTCTAGTGATGACGTAGTGAGTGACGTAGTGGGCAACTAGACACCTCAGATACGGTAGAATTTTTCAAGTATGGAATGTCACTTCTCTGAAATTCTTGTTCGAAGGTTTACAGGATGGAAATTTATATGATAAGAGATTTAGCTTATTTTTACGTGGATCATACTATATCATGAAGATAATACCTTTCTGTGTAATATTTACTAGGTGTGAAGTTCTTTAAAGAAGCTCATAGTACGAAGTTTTACGACAGTTCGTTATTTAAAGACCGTCTCGTCGTAGGAGAATAGTGGCTGCACATGACCAAGCATAGGAACGAGTGGAGAAAAAAATGAGAAACCTATGTCTATTACTGCAATAAAAGACGAAGAGAAAAAGATTTCGGATGTATTTAGGTACCCCGCAGACTACAGACTTTCTATCGGGCGATAGTTTAGTCGGGTTGGGCTGCTAGCGCGCACACTGAATCAACAAAACAGTCGGGTTGGTGATGAGTGCGCACACTAGAGAATAGTCAGCCAACTGCTCTCGAATGATTTTCCAGTTTATAAACACTTTTTGAAGAGAGCGGTCGCAATGAATGTTGGAAAAATATTGTCAAAAAAAATAATATTGCTGCAATACAACGAAGGAGAAAGCTATCGCCCGATTAAACGATCGGCAAGTGTGCGCGCGTGGAAGAGCGCCATACTTATTAAGCTATCGGCCGATAGTTTATCGATGGGATAGTTTAAAGGCCTATTAAACTTAGCAATCGGCCGATACCGGATCGTTGTAGTATGCGCACTTGCATACATCTTTATACTGATTAAAAGCTTGATTGAACTATTGCCCTATAGAAAGTCTCTAGTCTGCGGGCTCTTACCGTAGCTTACATACAGAACTAACGTGGGAAGAAGGGAGTGTTGACCGACTGATGACGCTGACCCTGACTCTTGGAGGTGATTAGTGATGACCACATGATCCACTTAGAACTCAACTTGTAAAAACAATAACACAAGTTTTTACAAAATTATGATTGAAGACAAGAATGTAGCAAAAATAAAAAGCTGAGATATCGACATTTAAAGTTTTAAGCTCGGTACAGTTTTCATGAAATATAAATTTTATCCGACGTTCAATTCAGGATTCTCCTACTTTTTATATGCTGTGTTTAATTTTAAATTATATAGATGCAAAAATCTAGATTTATCGAATTATGTTACATAATGCCTTCATTCACTAGTGTCTTCAATTAAATTCATACTTTTATTTTGAACTGATCCTTAAATTTGTTGCACACAAGCTGATATGTCATTTTCAGAAGAAACACAAAATTTTTATGTCGTAATATACTAAAGAGAAATACAAAAAAATAATTTATATGTAATTTTTAATAATTTTTTAACCACGTAATTTTTTTTTTTTTGAAGAGTAAAACGGATAATATATCAGCTTGTGTAATATAACACCACAGAACTAAAATGATTTATTTTGAAGCAATGAAGGCGGTAAGTATTTGCCTTGCTCCGGATTTCAGTTTTAAGTATGAAGTCTAATCAACATTGCAAAAAGGTAAGGATAAAAAAAAATAAGAAAATAAAGAGATGAAAAGATAAAACTAAATTTAAAAATTAAAAAAAAAAATTCTGCTGAAGAAAAGAAAAAAATAAAAAGAAAAAACCAAAGTTTGATATCAAATTATTGTATCCTGAGCACTGATTGAACAAATGATTCAATTAAAGCTGCTACAGTCAGAGGTAGTAGGAGCTTAACGATTTTATTTTGGAAATACCACAAGAGATACAATACAACAGAGTTTTCTGAAAATCTACAGATATATTCAAATCCAAATTTATTTAAGTTGTGTACACCTGTGCATTACGGAGGATCGGTTCGTTTTCTTTTATTTTTAGTAAATTTTCTTTTATCTGGGAGAATATCCTTTAAATTTTAAGCTATGTATTCATTACTAAATTTTTGTACATGAAAAAAATACCAAAAACTCATTTCCCAAGAGAATACGATAAATCATATCATCAAAAATCAACATTTTACTATTTCTATCTAAAAATACGCAGAGTTCACTAAATGATTTTATTACTTGGGATAACAAATTATTAGCCATAATTTTTCCTTACATGCTTCTTCATTCTGATTTTTTTTTTTGGGGCCTTTTTACATGGACGAATAAAAAGAGAGTTTTTGTCTCGTTTTCGTCCTCTCATCCTTTTCTTATAATATCCTCATTTCTCACACGCGCTTTAACGACCGACGCGACGCCGACGTCCCGCACAATTTGACCACATTTACACGATACTTAACCCACTTTTGACCCCCCTAAAAGACTAACTGCTAATTATATGAAAGTATCTTAAGTAAAGATACACTCAATTTAATTAAAATTAATTGTTTCTTTAATGAATTGAACAATGAAAGTCATTAGGAACGAATTGATTAATGATTTAATTTCTTAGAAATAAAACTTCTCGTTTAGAGCGTGACTTTTGTCTACTGATCATTCATCAGAAATTGATTAAAGTAAGTATCGTTCGCCTTGTAGAATAATGTCCGCCTCGTAGCATAGTGGTAGCGTGCATGAGGTCGTGGGTTCGATTCCCGTCGGGGGTCAACATGAAATATTTGGACTTGTACTGAAGCGTATGACTGATCATCTTACCTTCATGTTATAAAAATGATCAAGAAACACTGCACTTGGTGTACCGATGCAGTGACCTATGCATCATTGGGTGCGGATAAGGGAAAGTAGTAGTAGTGGAAACAAGTATCTTTTAGTCCAACACCTACTCGCCAATACAATAAAAATATTGTATGTATCTCTCTTTGTAAATCTATCGAATTTTTTCATGGCTGTTAGTTTTTTCATTGATTTATTATGGTATTCTAATATCAGCAGGTATTTTTCATTGACTAAGCCTTAGCCGTATTCATATGGTAAAATTAATCAAAATAAATAAATGAATTAAGAGGGACAATATAAATACACGTCACATAATGCCTAAATGCTAGAAAATTAATAAAAATCATAAACAAAAAAACGCTTCCACTATTTTTATGTCGTTTTAAGTTCAATAAACTTATATCAAAAAACAAGTTTTCAGATAAATTTTGTAAAGTTAACGATTTAGACAATATTTTTAGGCAATAGAACAAGTAGTTGAAAATATCTGCAAACTTTAGCCATCAAGTCCATTGGAAGTTTCATTGTTCCAAGGATACTGAGACTCATCATAATGAAGGAAAGACAATTTAGGGAAAGCCAATCAAAAATAATTGTCCTTATAAATAAAAGAACTTTAACTGTCAAATGACAGTCGCTTGGAATAGGATTTCGGATTATTTATTTGTCGTGAATAATTTAGCAATATCTATAGGTTTGATTAAAAATTGTTTCCGATATTTTCTCCAGAACGTTCTGGATAGTCAGTAGTAAAGTATTTTCGGGTGTATTTTTTGCTCAGCTGTTAAAGTATTTCCTCATAAATCATTCCGCTCGACAAAATGGAGTATTGGCAGTTTTTATTCGTTGACATTAGAAAGTTTTTATTGTCATGGTTTCCTGCCGACATAAATATTCCAGCTCCCGAAATTCGACCACTTTGCTCCCGATGGTAAAACAAATAAGTACTTTGGGAATTTCGTTTCGTTGGAATTCAATTTCGGAACGTGCGAAAATTTCTGAGATACTTTGTAGCGTGTTTGCTTGTTATTTTTTCACAAATGATTTGTTATTGAAACATATGAAAACCATATCGGCGAATTCGTGTGAAAATTAACAAAACGTTTCTAAATTATTTCAATTTTTTTTTTTTTTTTTTTTTAAATTTCAAAAATACATTTTACATGTATTCCCCATGAGTTACAATAAACTCATTTTGGGCCTATAAATAATGACATTAAATATATATATTCATGCAGAACACACAGTTATTACAAACACAAAAAAAATATTATTACAATCAGAATACAACCAAATACAAATACACTAATTATTTACACTTCCACATACTGCCTGAGGTAATAGAGCTTTAGGCTGTTAGCCACATTACTAGAGCTTCGAATACCCTCAGGAAGCCTGTTATACTCCCTACAAGCCAGGTACAGCAGAGACTTTAGACCAAATTTTGTAGTACAAGTATCAGGTGGGTGTAGATTGTGTCTTTGTCTAGTGTTGTAACTGTGAACATCACGGTTATTAATCAAATTAAATTACAATTTGACATCTCATCTAGGCTATCTAGGCGTTAACAAGGCTAATGGCCTCTCATTGGCTGGGTTAAGTGGCCACTTGATGTATTTAATGTAAGCCAGAAGAACTAGGATTTCGACTTGGGTTACCGGACGCGGGCGCCGCATTTTTACAGTATGAAGGCTGCCTGGAGATCGGATCTTTAAAGCCTGCATTTTTGCACCTGCTCTCCTCTCAAGCAGCAAATACCAAAATAGCAGGCTTTTGGGTTTTGAAAATAGGTGTCTCAGAAAGTTTACGTCCCGCAGCTCTGACGCAAACTGCCGACGGTATATGAACAGAGGACGTCCAGGATATGCCGACAACTTGATGTCTTGTAAAATAGGCAAGCATACGTAGGAAAAACGCCTTCGCCGGATGACAGTAGATACCAAAGGTTGCTGCGTCCGTTGCCTTACCCCGTATACCTTACTAGTCAAACCACCGCACATCTAATATTCTTCTATTACGACTTTTCTCAAAACTCAGAAGTCATACTTTTAATTCATAATTTTATACTAATTTTAGTGCTTCTCCATCAATGGAGAATAAAATATTTTAATTGAACGCTAGCAGGCATTATGCAATGCTCTAAACCATTTTCTCTTTATAATTATAAAAAAACAAAACAAATTTTTTAATTTCTCTTTTTATTTTTTATTGATTTATTTATAGACGGCGCAATTGCCTTTTACAGAATTCATTAAAAATAACAACAGTGAAACATATAGAGGAATTAGTTTATACATATTATAAAAAGGAAAAAAAAACATTGTTGCAAAGTATACGAATACCCATACAACACTATGAACTTCAAACTAAAGCAGGTGTTATCAACCATTTTTAAAAATAATTCTTCATATTATCATTTCTATTTTAATAATATATGTATATATATATGTGTATGTGTATATGTACGAGTATATACATATATCATTTTTTTTCTTTTTTCTTTTTCAATTTAGAAAATTTTTAAAAGTTATTTAGTAAATAATAAAATATAATGCAAATTATAAAAAAAGATATAAATATAATGTATACAAAAAATATATAAACAAAATTAAAGTTTTTTAGTAAATAATAAAATATAAACAAAAATAAAGTTGAACAACATTTTGAATGAATACAAATACTTGTAGACAAATTACTGGATTATACCCATGCTGGGCTGATATCAGATATTATTGATATCTCAACAGAGACAGAGAAGCTCTGGAAACGAATGTGGGTTATCTAGGCGTTTACAGGGCTTATGACCTGTCATTGGCTGGGTTAAGTGGCCACTTGACGTAATACAACATTCCCCCATTCCGCCTGTCATCTGACATCTGACAACCATGTATGACAAATTTTTGAAACTTGTATATATCTTAGGTGTAAAGAACTATCCGCTTGCGAGTTGTTATTTCGACAGATTTTCGAATTACTGACATCTATTGAGAATAAGTTAAAGTATTTTTTTTGGGCGATCTACATCAGATGTCAGATGACAGGCGGAATGGGGAATGTTGTAATTACGTCAAGTGGCCACTTAACCCAGCCAATGACAGGTCATAAGCCCTGTAAACGCCTAGATAGCCCACATTCGTTTCCAGAGCTTCTCTGTCTCTGTTGAGATATCAATAATACAAAAATAAAGTTATTTAAATTATGTTTTATTATTGGAAAAATATTTATTCTTTTCTACTATAGTAGGTTAATATATTGGTACTGGAAGAATACACATATTTGTGAACATATTTTAACATTACTCGTCCAGGGAAAGTTTGTTAGAAAACTGAACAAAGTTTGCGCGGGAAAAGACCTAAAATAAAATACCTTTCTATTGGTATGTGAAAAAGTGATATAAAGTTTTCAGATGTCGTCGACATCAATCTTTTATTTACGAACTTTACGGTAAGGAGCATTGTCTATGGGCTTTGGATAAATTTTAGGCTTTTTTTAAGTAATTTACTAAATGAAATATTTATATCTATATTATTTTGAAAGTCTGACCAAAAGTTTGTTAAATTTTCACTGTGGATTGATTGTACAAATAACCAACTAAACAAACAATTCGTCTTCATCTATGTGTTGCCTAGCTAAAGATACAAAAACAGTATCTGCGTTACAAAAATTAAAAAAAAGAGCAAATATTTTAAAAAACTCGTTATACGTAAAATCCAGTATTTTTTTCAGAATCTAGAGACAATATACACATATTATGTAGAAAAGTGTGTTTTTATTATCATAGAATATTTAAATTTTCAACAAAATAAATGAATTTAGAATAATTTTAATTAATCAATTGTTTGAGCTGTCAAATGAGCTTAAAATCGTTATTTTATGAATTTTACTTTCATTTTTTTAAAATATTTATTTATGTTTATTTTTTAATGTTATAGGTACATAGAGAGCTATGTAGGTACAATAAATTGAGATTAATATTTTAAGGCTATATATATAACAAAGCACCAATTAAGTGCACAACACAATGTATGAAATAAATTTCTGAGGACATCAAGAGTGGGGAAACAAGTATTTGAAATGTTTATGTACGTTGTATAGTGGTACGTGTGTGGAGTGTGGTGCAAGTGTTGGGAAAATAGTTCTGAATATTTAAGCGCAGGAGACAACAACTAGTTGGTTATCATTTTAATAATACTAAATTAGCGTTAGGTACTCAGATTTTACTTATAGCAGAGAGAGAGTCATTACCTATTTGAGTTAGAAGAACATTAGATTTTGATGGGTACAATTTTTTTCCTAAATTGTCCAAGTTATATAAATAGCCAAGGCCATAAATGTTCTGTACATAAAAACAATAAATAAAAAATAATAAAAATTCCATCATCTTCCTTTCTGAACTATACCAAAAAGGTTGTACGCTAGTAAGACACTGAAATAGTGTTTTTTTAGTATTGAGATTTTAGAACCATCCTCCTGATTTAGAAGGCGAGTATCTTTTCTCACACAGCACAAAGCCAACCAATTCACTTTATTAAGCATAAAAATTGCCCGCCTCTGGGGATTGTGACCATATTTGGCCCATCAAGGAAGGGAATATGGCGCATGGCGGCTGGCGGAACACATAATATAGAAAAAGATTTGAATTTACAAGTTAACATATCACCACCAGGGATTTTAGGGTGTGATGATTTACGCATCTGTACGGGATTATTTGAAAATCGACTAAAACGCGTGAAAAAGAATTTTCTCTAACGCAGTGACAATGTTACGTAAAATTGCTTTATTTTGTACGGTGAATGTACCAACAACGTACGCAATGTAAAGTACATACTACGTTTTGCTCGTAACAGATCGTGCACAAAAAAATACAGGATGTTTTACTTTGAATTACACTTTTTATTACATTTGCTGAAAATAAATAAATGCGTGTTAGTGTCATTCAAAAGAAATGTTTGTAATATTATATTTACATTACACTTACATATGTACATATTTCTATTTGTTTATACTATTTTTAACGATTTGAGGGAGACCTTGGATGACTAATGGCTATTGAAGAAGAAGATTTTCAACGAAACCTAAGCGGCTCGCGCTCAAGGTCAAATAGGACGGAGTGAGGATTTGATCCGCGGATCTCTAGGCTCGAAGTCAACGATGCTAGTACTGGGCATCACCCGACTCAATAGTCGACTGTAAATAGTAACAACATTATAAATATGGATGCTAAGCGCAATTTGATCAAATATCTAATCAGACAGGAGAGAACACCACACTACTATGTTTTGATTACGAGAATTATAGTATATCTACTGGTGCAGCTGAAGCGCGATTTTTGTCGACTCATTTGAAACGAGAGAGCTGTATGCGTGATAGAATTTAAGTATTGAATAAGGCGGAGAAAAAGGCCTTACGAAAAGACTCAGCTCCCAGGCGACACCAAGATACCTACACCAGTCAATTTAGTAGAAAATTGCCCTACCATGGTATTATGGAGACTGGAAATGGGAGGAGATCTTCTGTCCTGCACTTCACTTCAAAATAACGTCACAAAACACAAAACTGATCACAAGATTTCAATACAGACACAAGTACACAATGGATGAAGGTTTTACAGAGTTCAAAGTTGATTTTATGAGAATGCGTTTAGATATAAGCGAGTTGAGAATTTGCCTGTGAGTTTTTGTAGCGGCTGCGTTATTGTTGTAATTTTTAGACTTTTTTAGAAAGTGCCATAGATAATTTGGTATTTTAGATAGAGGACGGTATAGAAGGAATATAGGAATAGGAATCAAGGATTTACTAGGGCAACTGGTTCCAAGAATGACCTAGTACAAATCATCACCAGCAAGCCCCGAGAAACCAATCCCATCGGCAAAACCGCCTACTGTGAACTGTTACAGGGTAGAAAATTAAAATATATTATCGCTTTAATAATGGAATAATCAAATACCAAATAAATTATTCAGAATTGTAAAAACACAATACTAAAACAATAACAGGCAGTGGTAAGACAAATTAATTGATTTATTGGTATAAACAAAAGCTTTTCAAAAGGTTCTAAGCGGATCAGCTGAACACAATTAAACAATAACATCTATTATTATTGTATTTTATTTGTGGGCTTAATTTAAGAAGTTAGGTATTGGCTTTTCATAATCGACAAATAAATCAACGTAAAATTTAATAGTAATCGCTTATGATTGAAATGTTAATAATTAGTTTCCCAAGCCAAACGCGTATTGCATAATGCCATTGTTTGATAGCACATTGATTAGAATCTGTTTCCATACTAAAACGAATTTAATTTTCTATTAAAGCTGAATTCCAATAATTTATTTTCATTGGTCGAAGGAAAAATATTAATAACGCTCCTCAAAATGTTCTTCCTCTTCATTAGACCTAAGGATCTGCATTTGTCTCGTTAGGATGTTATTATTATTATTTTTATTTCAAAAGAAAAATTTTTGTTTACATAGATATACATTAAAAACACATATATGTACAATAAAAAAATATATATACACAAAAATTCCACCAAGGCATAGCCTGTTTGTGGGTATACTGTGAAAGTCATACAGTGTGCATGTGGCAAAAGAGAAAGATAAAGTCACGTAGAAATGGAAAAATAACAGATAATGTAAACAAGATAGTTAAAAAAAGAAATGGAAAAATAACAGATAATGTATACAAGATAGTTAAAAAAGAATGAACACAAGATATTGGTATCTTTATACCGGAAGAAGAAGAGGGGAAATAATTATGATAAAAAAAAATAAAAAATGACGTAGATTATGTTATAGTTATAGTCTTTAAAGTAAGAATGATTCTACCTTTACACTATGTATCCAACTTTGTGTTAATTTTTTAAAAGATGAAAAATTTGGAAAATCTGACAATGCCATTTTATTGTCAGTTTAAAAAGAATTAATTAAACTGGGTGCAATAAAATGTGCATGTCTCTGAGCAAGTCGTGATTTACAATATGGAATTTCTAGCACTCGGATTCTTCTTTGACAGACCTATTTGAGCTTCTAGCAAAAAAGTTTTGGTGCCTAAATACATAATTTAAACATTGCAATAAATATGTTCGTCTTATATCCATTAGATTTGCTTCCTGAAACAATTGGAGGGAGGGGAAGGTTCTCTCTTTATGTAGCATTATTTTGATAATAAATTTTGGAGTTGTTTCCAAAGTTTTTATATGATTACTATACGCTCCCCCCCATCCAATTATTCCATAGGAAAGAAATGACTGAACCAGTGCAAAATATACCATTTTAATAATATTGAGCGGAACATATGCACTCAGACGTTGACTCCCGATTCATCTTTTCACAGGTCATCCAGGTGGGCAGAGATGCATCAAAGCAGAGATGCAGAGATGCAAAAACGCAGATAATATTTTATTTATGTATTTGAAAAGAAAATAGTTATTGTTTACCCTGTTAGGTTTGACAAGCAGTTACGATATTATAAATGCTTTTTAATAGCGGCCTTTACACAGACACTCTATCGCGCGTGAACAGCAATCGTGCGCGAAAGCGCTAGCGTTTAAAGATGTCGGAAGCACGATTGTGTGTGCTGGCTTTCCGGCGCGCAATCCTGTACGTTCCTAAAAACGCGCGATAGAGTGTCTGTGTATAGGCCGCTATTGTATAAAAATGATAAACATAATTCATGAATAATCTTGTGAATATTATTTTATTCATCAAACTTCTACGGAGCAGAAAATCAACCATTGTCACAAAAAAGCGTTGTAAATGGTAAAATTTAAAATTTGTAGTTTAAAAATCTTTTCAAATCTTAGAGGGAAAGAATCACATCTAAAAGTTTCAAACTTACGAGAAACATTTTTTTCCTTTGAAAATATAAATGAACAACGTACCAGAAATGAGAAAAGTCGGCTTTGACCAAATATAAAATGCTAATTCTCTCAGAACGTAGGGTCATATTGATAAAGAAATTTCAAAGAAACGAAGTACTACAGAACAAGTTTAAAAGTCATTTGCATGTTTTATCCATATCTCTAGAAGGTAATTCAGTGTATAACATTATTTAAAAAATTTAAAGCCTGTTTCTTTGTACAACATTAAAGTTACACGAGCAATTAAGTTAGGTGTTGAGTTGTAAGTAAATTGAGCGTATGGATTTCACAAAATGCTTCCAGGCCAAGCGATAGGCTGCCAGTTGCCGTGCATCTTCTCAAGTCAGGTCCACATCTCAAAGTTCTGACGCAAACTGGCGACCGATTGTTATCAGTGGACATCGAGGACTCCGATAGCCTCGTAAAATAGTCATATTATAATATGTTTTTCATAATGTTTGATAGTATATGTCGTGCTATTATTTTACACATATTTATAATAAATATTATATGTAATAAAAATAAAATTTAACAATACATAATGTCTTGACTTG
>JAGVSP010004483.1:0-16249 GCA_022494985.1 Micrasema minimum
GTGCACAGAACACTGAATGAAAGATCGGGTCCTGTAGACGCCTTAACACTTGCCGGACAGTGCATAGAAGTTTACAAATCCATGTTTACTTATTTATTTCAAACGCCTGAACAGGCGAGGCGGCGCAATAACAGAACTTATAAAATACCAGGCATGAAAAAAAAACATTTAATTTTATATATCATTTGGGCGTGTTCAAATACTTGTACACAAATCTGGATTTTTCCCAAGACGGGAGTAGGTACATATTTCATTTTATATCCCTACAGAGATAAGGTAGAATTCTTTCAAATTCAGGAATATGGATGTTCGATAATTTGCTATTAAATAATTAACTTCAATATTCACGCGCTGGTGGATGATTCTCGATTCGTAACATATATTATTATTATTATTATTATACCATATCCGCTCCCTATGTGGAGCATATGGAATCCATATTCTGCCTCCAGGCCAAGCGATCGCCCGCCAGCTCCCGTGCATCCTCCCAAGTCAAGTCCACGTCCCGCAGCTCTGATGCAAACTGCCAACGAATTGCCAACAGTGGACGACCAGGACGCCGAGAACCTGATGCCTTGTAAAATAGGCAAGCATGGTTAAGGCTCTCGGGAAGCATACGTACTATTCGGCCTAGCCAGCCGAAACGCCTTCGCCGGATGACAGTAGATACCAAGGGTTGCTGTGTCCGTTGCCTCACCTCTGTGTTCCTTACAAGTCAAACCACCGCACACCTAAAATTCTTCTAAGACGCCTATTCTCAAAACTCAGAAGTCTTCTGTCTTGGGCCACGATTCGCAGCCATATATACAAAATCAAAAATGTTACCTTGTGTGGATATTCACTAAAAAGCGGAATGGGGAATGTTGTAGTACATAAAAAGTGGCCACTTAACCCAGCCAACGACAGGTCATTAGCCCTGTAAACGCTCGAATATCCATATTCCTGAATTTAAAAAAAAATCTACCTCATCTCTGTAGGGATATAAAAATGAAATATTTAATTTTATGTTCTTTTCGGTGAAGAAAAGAACAAAGATACATTGCACTCGGTGTACCAATGCAGTGATTAATGCACTATAGTAAACTGACAACTTATGAAACCTTAAACTGCTTTGCAAAATTATCAATTATAGGTAATAATTATCTCGTTAATTTACCTTTTAGATTCTTTATCCAACTCCATTGAAAGTTTTATATAATCCGCGGAAAACTTGTTTGAGAGACGCGTACACAAATCACTCACAATTTTTACTAGCGAAAATTCAATGTACACACAACATAGTCCAAAAGTCCAAAGTTTTTTTCATAAAAAAACTAATTCAAGTGTGAATCGATTAAAATAAGTTTACTGTAGCCTGTAAAACAAAGTGCTAAATAGTTGAAAAGTATTGAACTGACGGTAATGTTATTGTCAACTGATTTTCAATCATTTTCGCTGGACGCATTGTTTACTGTAAACAACGCGTTTTCTAGTGTTGTCATTTTCTGGCCATATCATTGGTGCTTGCGCTGATGTCGTCACTTTTATGACATTTGATTGGCGCTGCATTCTGTCGTCACTCTCCGCACACCTAATTGGCGCTCGCGTTCATTACCGTAGAAATGGAGACCAATTGCAGCGTATGTTTCAAATCTTTTCGAAGCGGTGAGCACTGAAAGTGTTGATGATGATGATAATGTGCCAAAATAACCGCTTAAAATAGAACGAAGAGTTATGCCCGCTGTATACGGGACAGTTTCATGTTCAGAAAACTACACAGTTTCTTTGTTCAGAAAACTGTGCAGTCTGTCAAACTTTTGTCAAAAGACACGCTAAATATGTGTATTTTTGAAACGCGATTGTAAGTTATTATCGTATGTTTGCTCTCAGGAAATTGTATATTTAGCTAATTATGTATATATGTTATTGTTTTTTTACGTATTTAAAAGCATACAATAAACCAATGTCTATTTAAACGTTTACATAAAAAACATTGACTGTCATGTCAGCTTAAATCTGACACTAGCACACAGTTTTTCATGCAGTTTTACCTTTATACGGACCGTTTTCAGACTGCATAGAAAACTGCGCAGAAAACTGTCCCGTATTTAGCGGGCTTTAGTTGGACTTGCAATCAATGTTTGACACAAAGACAGGAAAAGACAAGGAGTTCAAAGTGAAACATAAATTCAGATTTTCATGGGTAAAACATTCAAAATTTACCCACGGAAAAATGAGATCTCGTAAGCAATCCATTTTTCCTGCATGTCAGTGTTAGGGGACATTACCGAATCACTGTTATTCCATTTTCTTTGGAATTTCTGATGCAATTTTATAATTTTACTTTTTGGCATCTTAGTCTGTAAACGCCTGCATACTCGTTTATCTAACTGTGAGATATGTGTGTGAAAGAGACTGTGTGTGAGGGTGACAGAAGATGTACGAACGTGTGTGTGTAGGTAGTATGTCTGCTGTGTGCCCGTCATTCCCAGTTAGAGCTCTGAGCAGCGTAGACAGTTAAACCGTGTATTATAATAAACTCGTCATATTGTCACAGCCGTGTATTACTAAAAGCCCCCATACCAATACATCACACTAATACCACAAATCATCTACACACACAAGACATCTTATTAAATTTATAACAAAATTTTAAAATCTATAAAATATCAGCTTCATCATATTTTTTATGCGAATTCGGAAATTTTTACTCATTCTTTCACTATTTCCCTTTGGGACTATTATAACACAATATTATTACCTCAAATGTAATATTACCTCAGCTCTCATTTTATGTCATTGGACAAACATATAAGGAATTTATATTACTCTTCGAAAAATAATTCGCTAAAAAGGCGTGTCCAATCATTTAAAAAAAATATAAATACTGCCTAAGGTTGATTTCATAGCATCACTTATTATCAAATTCCGCCGTCTAAAGACTCCAGGACCTAGGCCAATACACGAGACTTGTGACATAGATATCTAGGGATGACGCAGATGCTTATTGATGACGTAGTGAGTGTCGTAGTGGGTAACTATACAACATTTTGAGTGTGGCCAAATACTTGTAGACAAAAACTGGATTTCACCCATTACGGACTAATAATTACAATTTGACATCTCAGCAGAGACGAGAAGTTTGGAAGGGGATGTGGATATCTAGGCGTTTACAGGGCTTATGACCTGTCATTGGCTGGGTTAAGTGGCCACTTGATGTATTACAACATTCCCCACTTCACCCAGTATTTAATATCCATATCTGCCAATTATCAGAACTTGTATATACAGTGAAATAGCGCGACGTTTCACATGTGAACACTCTCTGTCATCCATTCAGGAAATTGCTAAGCATTTTAGCAGAAACCTTTCTGATTGCAAATGAGATTCTTACCGAATTATATCACCTACTAGGAAACGTCTGAAGATGACTCTTCAATTTTTTAATGCTTATAACTTTTACCGGCTAATTTTTATAAACACTAACTAGACACCGACATGGTAGTATTTTTAAAGTATGGAGGACACTTCTCTGAATTTTTTTTTCGAAGCTCTCAACACACAAGGTAAGAAAAAAACTATTTTTTAATTGAACCAACGGTTAATTTATTATGCATGGCTCTGTGCGCATAACATTAAAAGATAAATAAAAAAATAAAATAAACAAGCCAAGCACTGTTACTGGTCAGTAAAGTGTTAGACTGTGCTTCTGGCTGTAAGGAATATTTTCTCAGTCGAGAGTGTGCAACTTACATGCACTTTCCAGTTATGCTTATAGATATATCTGATATTACATAACCAAAGGTACAAAGTCAATACCTCCAGCAATCAATAGCCTCATATATGATTCATTAACCCTCCCCGTCGTATCCTACATAGAAAAATAACAAGTCGGAGTTGTGGAGTCGATGCAATTGAGTCTTTGACAGTCGGTACCAAACTTATCCTTTGGAATAAATGACTATAAAAAGTTCGGAATAGACTATTTTTTTCCGCATTCGAAGCTCTGATATTTTCCTAGATACTCCTTCTTAACCGCACCATAGTGCATAGGGCACTGCATCGGTACACCAAGTGCAGTGTCTCTTGATCACTGGCGGCCTCCGTAGCGTAATGGCTAAGACGCTGGACTCACGATACGGAGGTTCCAGGTTCGATCCCCGGTGAGAACGCAAAAATTAAAAGTGGTTTTTCTCAAGCCTTGGTGTTTGTGATGTTGTTCCCCTCTGTAATTGGACCTCTTGGCCTGTTAAGGTGGCTAAAAAAAAAAAACTAAATTTTATTAATTTAGTAGTTTGGTTATTTAGTAAATGCGACAGTTTTTTGAAATAAGAATAGATCAACGGAATTTTGTAAACTGTTTAAAAAATTTTGAAAACTGTTTGGTATATCACTTTAAGACAACGGTCCACAGAAAAATATTAATTAAAATGAAATTATAAAATTTCAGTATTCGGGCACAATGACCTAATTGACGATTAACACAAAGGAGTTTTATTTTAACAAATTTAGGGGCCTGTGTTCAGCCTTTTGGGTAATAACAATAGCTTAAACTCAACCCATTACACCAGTTACCGGCTGATCTCAAAATAATTACCGACCTTTCAACAAGATCGTTGACTATTTTGACCGTATCAAATTACGGGAACGTAAGGAGAAGAACGGTATTTTTACTGTCGTTCTTTTCTTAGATTATTTTGTATTAGAATACCAACATACATGTTCGAGTATAAAGTGATGGGTAATTATTTATTTATTTATTTATTTCTTATTTATTACATATATAATTTTACACTTTGGAATGATTGTATTTCAGTTATTTAGGTATAAACCCCGTGCCTAACTGAAATATTTACAAAAAAAAGGACATTTATATGATATGAATATAGTTTGATTGTAAAAATAATTTTTAAAAAATTGTCAAAATAATTATAATAAAAGGAGATTAAGAAATACAATTACAAGGAAATAAATATAATAAAACTGGACAAACGGTAAACAAGAGATATAAAAATAAATATGCATATTGAAAAAAATATATAAAGTTCTTCACTTTATCATTTTTGGATTTTAAATAGATGAGCCACCCCCTCCCCACTCCCATGTATCAGCCAGTCGTGTACATTCCTGTTAAACGTATTTAAATTTTTGGAAATCTTAATGTATATTGGCAATATATTAAAGAATTTAGGGGCTAAAAATGTATGATTCCTTTGAGCCATTGTCAATCTAGTGAGAGGGCGAGTATAATTAATCCGTCTAGCAGTTCTAGTTTCAACTGTTTGTTGTGACCTTAGTTTATCATCTGTCTTCCAAAAATGCATTAATGCTTCTTTTATGTACAGCTGCCGTATATCCAGAACTAGGTACCTATCAAATGATAATTACTTTTTTGTAATGTTAAAGTCCGTGTTAAAAAACGAGAAACATTAGAAATTTAATAGGATATACGCAACATCTTAAAATATATATATTTTTTTAAATTATCTTATTTTATTTACTTCTTGTACAATAGCGTACACTGGCGGGTTTATTGCTAAAAAGCAATATCTTCCAACCAACCAGATACAGAGTAGTGTGAGTGGGTCTAGTCGACTTGAACTCTATTCGCAGTCCAGTTCAAAATTATTATTATAGTCCCTACATTTTGGAGTTAGACCTCTGGAAGGCCTAGGGAGCGTTAATAACAATTATTATTAAAACAAAAAGTTTCTATAACACCGTTTTGTCCGCTCTGGAAGTAATAAGCCCTGTAAACGCCTAGATATCCACATTCCCTTCCAAACTTTTCGTCTCCGTTGAAATGTCAAATTGTAATTTAAACGTAAGGGTTTGCCGGAAGATGAGTAGGTATCTAATCCTCTCCCCTACCTTAATTTTCTCTAAGTGGCATTAAAAAATCTACTTTATCTCGGTAGAGATATAAAAAAATTAGTATGGTATACTCTCGTCATAGGAAAAAAATCCAAATTTGTGCGCAAGTATTTAGACATACTCAAAATGTTGTAATTAAATGTTTGGCTGTTGGAAAGCTAATTATAAACGCTTGAATATCCATATTCCTACATTTGAAAAAACTCCACTTCATCTCTGTAGGGATATAAAATGAAATATATACCTACTTCCGGCTAGGGATAAATCCAGATTGTGTACAAGTATTTGAACACACTCAAAATGTTGTAATTATATTACTATTTAATTACATACGGTTTTCATATTAATATTTTATGTGTGATACCTTGGACTGGCGCTGAAGCGTAAGACTGATCATATTTTTATATTGACAGCCAATAGACATACACTTATTTTAAATATATACAACATTAATTTCTAACAATAAAGTCCACTTATAGGCTATCACTTAAGTATCTAAAAATATTGAAACATTTATACACTAATTATTATTGCAAAGTACCCATCCTGTACACAGTTGCTTATTTGTTATATGTAACGCATAAATAAAATGTTTTAAAGGAAAAGTAACATAACTGAAAAATAAAAGTAGCATTTTTTAGAAATTAAAATTTAGAAAAATAAAAACTATAAAACCTAGATATCAATGTATGTACAGGATAGGTACTCATCACATACCTTATTAAATTGACTAAATTACATATTCTTGAAACAAAATAGTTGCAGCATCTTTCTTCAACCTATCCAATTTAAAATGATTTAAATCTATATAATTAAACGTATTGTTATACGTGTTGCAGGATCTGTTAATAGATGAATTTCGATCATCTTGCCTTCATTTAACAAAGCATCAAGACTCATTGCAATTGGATTACCAATGCAGTGCCCTATGCACCATTGGGTGCAGAAAAGGGAGAGCAGTAGTAATAGTAGTAAATTTTATTTTTTTAAAAACAACATTTTTGAGTGTGTCCAAATACTCGTAGACAAAAACTGGATTTCACCTATTACGGGCTAATAATTCCAATTTGACATCTCAACAGAGACGAGAAACTTAGAAGGGAATATGGATATCTAGGCGTTTACAGGGCTTATGACCTGTTCGGTAAGAATCTCACTTGCAATCATAAAGGTTTCTGCTAAAATGCTATATGTTCTCAAAATCTTTTGATTAATTTTGATAATGGTATTTTCTACTCAGAAATTGAGTTTTCACTCACTTTAAATTTCCCGAGCCGTTAAATTCAATATTTAAAGCGCCCTTGAGGTATATTTATACGAAAAATAGCGCTATATAAATTATCCATTGTAATAATAATAATAAAATGCTTAGCAATTTTTCAATGGATGACAGAGAGTTCATATGTGAAGCGTCGCGCTATTTTACTGTATATTGGCAGATATGGATATCAAGTACTAGGTGAAATGGGGAATGTTGTAATACATCAAGTGGCCACTTAACCCAATGACAGGTCATAAGCCCTGCAAACGCCTAAATATCCATATTCCCTTCCAAGTTTCTCGTCTCTGTTGAGATGTTAAATTGTATTAATTTTTTTTTTTAAATAAAAATTAGTGTCCCAATTGATTGGGTAATTTGAAATATCAACCAACATGTGAAGAGTGCAGGATTGTTAGGTTGGGTTCAACAAAGGGTTCACAAGGCAGGAATGCCGGCCGGTGCATATCTATTATGTTAATCTCCTCAGATAATATGCGCCCGTTGACATCCGATATGTTGGGAATCGTTGTTGCCGGCCGGTAGTTGTTGCTCGTTGCTTGTTACCGGAGCGCCTCGTTTGGTTCCCGCCGATCTCCTGTACACCCTGGTTCGGAAATCACTCGTTCAAAAAGTTCGTTAAAAAAACGACCGCCGCAAATGGGAACGGGTTGTGGTCTAGTGGTAGATTCGAGGATTCCGGATTAGAATCTCTAGGTTCGAATCCCACTCCAGCACAACCTGTTTCCTGCTTTCTGACACAGTTATTTCCGACTATTTGAAAGCAGCCCGAAATCGAAATATTTGAGTATATCATAAGAGCTCAAATATTTATTTTAAAAAATAAAAAAAATAAAATAAAATAAAAATAAAAATGACCTGTCAAACTTCAGAAGGTTCTATAATTATTGTACTAAGGATATTAATTAAATCGACATATTAAATTTGATTAACGTCTTGTAAATAGTCATAAACTGAAAATAACATTACTAAAAAAAGTACCAACTCTTATGTATGGTAGTGAAGCGTGGTGTTGGAAAAAGAATGATGAAAGTAGACTAAATGCTGTTGAAATGCGATCCTTCAGGTGAATGTGTGGTAAGACTATGTATGATAGGTGTACAAATGTCGAAATTAGAGCAGAGTGCAAGGCTGAGATAAGCATTATCGACAAAATTAAGTAATGATGGTTTGGTCATGTGGAGCGAATGAGTGATGAAAGAACGGCTAAAAGAGGTTTAAATGCAAGTGCGCCTGGATGTAAGATCCGAGGAAGACCGAGAAAGACATGGCATGACCATGTACGACAAGTACTTGAAAGTGGACATGTGAAAAGTCGGAATAATCGGCGTATGTGCATGAGAAGATGTATTGTATGAATGTAGAGGAAGCAAAGAAAGTCAGTCAGGACAAAGTGGTGTGGCGTTCTATCCTCTCTGCCTACCTCTACGGGGAAATTGCACGATGGTTAGTTAGTTAAAAAATGTTTAATAGAAATTTCAAAGTAATAATACATATTATCAATATTTGGTAATATTTTCCAGAAATTATTACTTGATTTCTCCTGGCACACTATTTATGCTCTTTTTGGCACTTTTTGGGATTTTGGAGTGTTGTGCCAGGCTGTGATTTTTTATTCATAAGATTTTTATAATTTTTTGAGATACCACATTCATTCTATTTTTCCCTTTTCATAAACTCTTTAAAATTCCATATTTAATATTCTAATGGATTAATGTTGAGTGGTTTCCCTGGTCCGTCTAAAATACGAGTTTTATGTTTTTTAAGTCATCCTTATATTAATTATTTATTTATCATCGTCAACGCTCGTCGGGCTTTTACAATAATTACCAAGCTTTATGATATAGAGCTAAATACATAAAAACAAACGCAGAATATGCGTTTATATACTTGAACCAATAAACGGACTTAACAAACATTGTTCATAAACCAGTTTTTTTAACCAAGCAGAATTAAATCATGATTATTCTTAAATTTTGAGCAAAAACAACACTTTTTTTAAATGAAAATTACTGTTTTTTCAATCGATTATTTTCATCACGTTACGATCAATAGAAAATTCATAAATAAAAATCATGAAACGTATAAAAAAAACATTTAGACAATTTACAATTTTAGTTTGTTAAACCAATGTGAATTTCAGAAAAATATGTGTATATTAAAAAAAATAATTAATTTTTGTTATTATTTTTTTATTTTCAAAAGAAAAATTTTTGTTTTCAAAAAAATACATAAAATCACATATACATGAGAAAAAAAAAACAAAAATCCCACCAAGGCATGTTTGTAGATAAAAGTACATTAATGCACTATTTTTATTTTATTTTTATAAGAAAATACTTTGTTATCGCACTATACTCTCATCTTTATTGTTGACCTGCGTAGTATACCGACTAGTTTATTCACCACTTTGTTATGTTTTTTGTTCTCTGTCATTAGCATCCCTAAGATAGTAAGAAACTTCAGATGATCTTCTTGTAATCCCAAAACTATTAACAACTATTTAAGAGAAATACTCGAGTTAGATTTTAGATTCACAGTTAGATGTTTATTGTTATTTGACCTGACAATGGAGAACTGACTTTCAACATCAACAGTCTTATTTTTTAACATCCACGTTTTTTTTAAATGGACTGTTTTTAATTATTAAATATCTTTGTCCCCGTCGTGGTGTAGTGGTTATCGTGTTGGAATACCATGCACGGGTTCGATTCCCGTGGGGAAAATATTTATTTATGTTTTTTTTCACATTAGTGTATTATGAACGAAGTGGGTGGTGGCCCAGTGGTAGAGTCGCAGTTTTTGAGTCAAGAGATCCTCAGTTCAGATCCTCAATCCAACAAAACTTGATCCGTATTTTCAAGCTCAATGCGCTAAGGTTTTATTTAAAATAGCATTTACGAATTGAAACATGTGCCAATATCATAAAATTGAGTACATTTAAAAAAAATATGATATCTTGGACTGGCACTGAGCCGTAAGACTAATCATCTTGCCTTTATGTAATCAAATGATAAAAATACATTGCACTGGACTAACTACTACCCGCGAAGTGCCCTATGCACTATAAGGTGCGGATCAAGGCGAATAAAATAATAAATGAACAGCTAAATAAAATACCCCCCTCCCTGTTAACCTTTTATTCGCAATTAGATTTATTTTGTATGATATAATGTCAGCAAGCCGTCAGCAGATAGAGGGTTAAGATTCATTGTAATGACCGTCTACTGTCCAAGAAATTCTATAAAAATTCTTAAAGCCGTTGATTACGTAGAAACCTCCATTTTTATATCTTTAGCAAATAGTGCATAGGGGACTACATTAATACACCAAGTGTAGTGAATTGTAATATGTACCTTAATTATTAGGTACATGATGGCAAGATCTTATTTTTGAAGAAACAGCTTACTAAAATACCCTTACACGTTTTTAATTTTTTTAAAAAATTTATTTTTCGCACCGTGAATCCTATACTGCACTAACTCAAAAAGTCTATTTTTGTAAAATCGCAAAAATTTATTTCGATACTATTTCATTAAAACCAGATTTTGTAAACTTTAATATCTCGACATAGGAAAAGATAAAAACACGTTACCAACGCAACGTACAGAAAAATGTGTAAGTCAGAAATGTGGTTTTCTAAGTTCGTTTTTGGCAAATTAGGACGTAATGCAGTAAAAAATTCATGGTTTGTTTGTACATTTTTATTTAGCTATAAAAAATTCTTACAGCTAAAATGATTTAAAAAAAACCATCTAAATATTTATAACTGATCACAAAGATGCTTTTTATGTTTTAATAGGTATACACTGATTTCAAATATCTTAATTTCGTATATAATAGTGTAAGAAATAAAATCTCTTACGAATATTCCAGCAAGCGGTTCTATTCTTGTTACCATTCCAAATGAAAACCGAATGATTCCTGGTTGAATAAGGTAACTGCAATAAGTTATTTTTTATATAACTGCCATACGTTATTGTTGTGGTATCCAAAATTTATGGCTCAGAAACTTTGCTGTACTACATTAGTATTTTACTAAGGTTCCTTCTGAATTCATTTAATCCATTTATTACAAAAAGTTAACAAGCTATCAGCAGATAGAAGGTCATGATTCGTTATAATTACTGTCTAGTGTCCCAGAAATTCTCTAAACATTCTCAAAGCCGTTGATTATGTAGGAAATAGTAATTTATCGCAGTGGACACCACCTTTGATCAGTAAATGGATACAATAACCTCCCCTGCCTTTGTCACTGGCTAAGGCTCTATAAATCTAACTAGATTCTTGTCTCTTGGGACGGTGCTGCAAATATTCCGTCTCACTGCACTTTCACCCCTTGGTCTATTAACATTGCACTTGTGTTTTAAAGGGAGCTAGGTTTAGCCCCCGTGGTGTAGTGACTAAAATATTGACTTGTCACTTGTTGGTTTGGCTTTGGTTTCGATTTCTGGTAAAGTAAAAAAATAAATTCATGCCTACAAATTATGTATTTATTTTAAAACATGGCTGAAAAAACATTTTCTACCTCTACTGAATGTACAAAAAGTAAATGAATAAATAAACCTATTTAAATCAATCACATAACTGTAGAAATTTATGCCTTTAGAATATGAATTGAATTGAAAATAAAGATTTTTTATTTTCAAATTAATTTATTTTGAACTTTATGAAACTTTCCAAACATTTATTTCCCTTTATTTTTTGACCACTAACGTTTTCTTTTCGATCTAAAACGCTTAAAAAGTAACATTTTCAATGGTTGATAATGCTTACTAATATTTTTAATAAATAAGAATATAAACTTTGTTATGTGTATATTACATTAAGTTTATTCTATATAAATATAGAATTACACGACTCGAGTTTCAGGAGACTGTTTTACCATCTTCGGGAATGAATATTACTGACAGTAAAAAACAGAAACATTTAACTAAACTATGAAATCAGGCAAATGTGCAACAGGGATTGATAGGAAATAAACATTTAATTAAATATAATATCACTGTAAATATTATGCAGTGAAATACAGTTAAAACTTTGGAATGGCTTATTCAAAATTAAACTCAAATTCATAACAAAAGTTATGTTAACTCTTTCCCTCTGAACTTCAATAATAATTATACCTAGGTGTGTCTTTCTCATCCCTTGTTATAATACTTCAGCTTTCATCTGATTCATCAATATGAAACAACGTTTTGGATTGACCTTAGCATCCCCAAGCAATTTTCCACTAAGCCTCCCGCATTACCCTCCCCGCCTGTCAAAGACAATACCCCAATCAATACGGTAATGAGAGGACAGTATCAAATATATCTAATTATAGGTGCGGTCAGTCGCCTTGACTTACACTCACTAGGGGAAATATGTTCTATGAAGAGGGGCAATGCACTGTAGGGGTGGAAAGTGTCAACGTCTTTGGTAGGAAGATATTAGTAGAGTAGTTACGATCAAGAATGAGACAAGAACACTTGCTTGTAGAAGTTATTTCTAACTATATAACCATCACGCCATTTCCCTGAAGTGGTAGATAGAGAAGATAGAATACTCCTATTGTACTGACTTACTTCTTTTGCTTCTCCGATTATTTTTTTCTTCTGATTATTCCTACTTTTTACGTGTCCACATCAAGTACTTGATTATGCCATGTCTTCCTCGACTTCTACGCCCAGACACACTGGCCTTAAAACTTATTTTTGCCGCTTTTCCATCATTAATTTGCTCCACATGACCGAATCATCGTAAAGGCCTTTTATTAGTTTTGTCGATGATGATTATTTTAACCTTGCATTCTGTTCTAATTTCGATATTATTTCGACATTAGTCTTATAACATATTGGACTGAGAGATCGCATTTCAACAGCATTCAATCGATATTTTATTAATTAATTATCATACTGTCACTCTTTTTGCCATCAGACAATATATATAAGCTGCTCATTTCAGTTGACAACATAAATATGTATTGTAAAATATTAAAAATGTATAAAAAAAATTATTTCCAAAAAAACTATATTAAAGTTAGTTTGTTTTTAAGTAAGAGCGTAAAATAGTACAATCTTAAAAAAAATTCTAAAAACAAACAAAACTTCTATGTAGAGAAAAATACGAATGATAAAATACTTTTTTAATTAGGATTTTCTGTATTTTTTTATTAAAAAAATGCAATGAGACAATAATTGCAAAAGAAAATAGAAATAAAAATAATGGTATACCTATGCTTACTTCGCCTGAGCTAAGTTAACATTATGGTTTTATATTATCTGTTAACATTGTACATTAGCAACTAAACATTTATAATTTGATTATGGATTGCTTCATGTAAACACATTTAATATTGGAAGGAAAATTAACCATCAATTTAGTGAACGTTATGGTAATAATTAGATTAAAAATATTTCCGTGGATCCTTCATTGTAGGCAGGAAGAATTATCTACCGGAAATTTGTCATTTGTGTGTGCTTCGAGTAAAGATACCTGTTGGGCTAATTTAACCCTTAGTGTATTCTCTTTTGTGAAATTGTGTAATAAATATTAATTTTCTTGCATTTTCTCGTGCACGTTTTAGGATTTTCAGATTGAACGAAATATTGTCACCTTTCTGTCACTTTTAACCAGAATTTAAAAAAATACTGTTCTAGGAAGGAAACGAATTATACTGACTAACTAACCATCACGCCATTTCCCGTAGGGGTAAGAGAGAGGATAGAACGCCATACCACTCTGTACTGACAGACTTCCTTTGCTTCCTCTACATTCATACATCTTCTCATGCACATACGCCGATTATTCCGACTTTTCACATGTCCACTTTCAAGTACTTGTCGTACTTGGTCATGCCATGTCTTTCTCGGCCTTCCGCGGCTTCTACATCCAGGCACACTTGCATTTAAACTTCTTTTAGCCGTTATTTCTTCAGTCATTCGCTCCACATGACCGAACCATCGTAAAAGCCCTTTCCTAATTTTGTCGATAATGCTTATCTCAGCCTTGCACTCTGCTCTAATTTCGACATTTTACTAATATATTTAAATTAAAGATTTCAAATCCTTGATAAATTTCTCAAAAGCGTATCTGATTATTATTAATTATCGACTATCTATTATTATGTACGAGTATCAAAAAAACCTATTTATTGGTGGTTTTCGTTTTTATTTGAATTTCGGATCAGACATGCATATAGTATGTAATAAGTGAATTATTCTTATGTACGAAAGCCTAGTAAACGCTTAATTATTCTTATTAAGCCTAGTAAACGCTTAAGCATTCTTATTTTTATGCTTGGATAAAACTGGGTTTTCACCTTAGTTGAGATATTATCAAATTGATGTATCTTGGTACATTTTTGCCAGTCGTGATTTTAAATTTTAGGGTTATGGTGCGTATACACATTTAGATCTGCTCAAAATATTTAGTTAATTTTAAATAATATAAGTTTTTTTAAAGCGGGATAAAGATAGGTATGGTAATACGTTAAGCGACCACTTGACCCACCCAATGATAGGTCGTAATCCCTACACACGCTTAAATATCCACATTAGCATGACAAATTTTTCTTCATCTCTGTTGAGGCATCGTAAATAAATCGTCACCTTATTCGTTAAACACACTAAGTCAAAAATGGTAGTTTTGAAGTAAGCGCACTTTGGTGCTTAAAATATAATTTAGTTTGAATGATTGTGGAAACGGTTTCTACTGACTTAAAAAAACGATGCATGGGTCATAATTTTAAGTATATTTTACTTGTTTTTAAATGATTTATTTTTGAACTTAGCCATTGCTAACCACTTATCAAAAATTGACACTCTTTGTGATTAAATTTAATGTTTTGGTTCCAAATTTCTTTAAATTTCTTTCCTTAGAGGGTTGAATTGATGTCCGGCAGCACTAAAGTCTCCGTCCCTAAACACACTCCACACTCAATACAGCCTCCCTCACTACCCCCTGCTATAGAGCCTTATCGGGGTAGATGCAAATGCACCATTTAGGGCCTGATCAAGTGTTTTGGTCACTCTGTCACCGGCCAGACGGGTGTTTTAAAGCTCTGATATTATCAGACGAAAGCTTTAAAGCTTAAATTTGAAATAATTTATTTAAAAAGTTAATTTTTCGTGATGATAGTGAGTGAAGTGAGCAATGTTTTTAAAAAAAAAAAAGTAATGAAATAGCCAATGACCAAATAATGAGTAAAATAAACAATAAGTGATTTGAAAATGATTAATTACAAAACTCCAATGGCTAAAATAAATTAAGCAAAATTAACAATAAAAAGTATTAATAATTAATAAAGCACTAATAAAAAGTATTAATAAGGTTTTTGAGATGAGAATTTATTGGTGTAATAATAATCGAATTTTTAAGGTCTATTGTGACCCACGCTGAAAAAAGTTTAAGGACGCAACATAATTATAGATATTTGGTGGATAAAAATGACACAGAAACTATTTGAAATGTGTAATAAAAAGAATTTATTAATGTAAAAAAGAAAGCAATTTTTCCGTACATGCACAAATATCTAACAAAAAAAAGTAATTAGGAATGAGCAAAACACATGAATCCTTTCTCGATGCGGACAACGATCCTTACCCTGTACACAGAGATTTCACGCGCCGTTTCGGTGAAACAATGAGCCGCATCTTCAAAGGTACGTTTCTTCCAACCCTTGCGCCGTGCATGGAAAGGGTTGGACACATTATGCATCTTGTCGCATGAACTTCGAAGACTGGGCCCCCACCCCCCCCACCCCCCCCCCCCCCCCCAAAACGGAAATCTTGATTCATTTGCCCCGACTCTGAAGAAAATCACAGTAAGTCTATTGTACAGTCAGTCAGACGTCGCGTTTCCTGCGGATGTTTTAACCCTCTAAACGATATGCTTTTAAAATTTATTTTTTAAATCAATTTATTTTATAGACTTTTATAATTCTAATGACGTTTTATTTATACTAATCGGTATAAACACGTATTTATTTAGAAAACAGATAAAAATTTTTTCCCCTTCTCTTGAAACTGGTACTAAAAACCATAACCTCGGCGACAGCGATGGCGTATATAATATTTATTTCCCTAAATTTATTTGGGGGGGGGGGTCGGGGGGCCCCCCTTAAAGAAAATTCCC
>JAGVSP010004484.1:0-19489 GCA_022494985.1 Micrasema minimum
ACATGTGTCAAAAAAATGTTTGCCATCAAACAGGTCCTACCTAGTTAGGAAGAACAAACACAAATCTCAGAAAAATCTATTACATTTTTTGTACCATTATACTAAGTGTCTCCACGGAATCTCTTACAATATTATATTTTTTGTGTCTTTGCCTATAATAATAATTAACTGTAATGGATTTAAGGAAACCAGAAACCCTTTACAATAAAAAAATCCATCGCAATAGTTTTGTAGCTCTTTTTAAGTTATTTCGGCTTATTATGCAAATGTATTCAGTAAGCAGTAGGCATGTTAGAGGAAAATGGATATCTTAGTAAATTATAACTATTTTGATTACAAACTAAATGAATTTACAATTTGCATTTTCACACCCGTTTTATTGGTTTATGCAAAAAAAAACTCACTGATTTTATTGGTGTGTTTTATCAAATATATACATTTTGTATAGTCAAAATAATTATAAAGATTCATAAAATTTATACGAGAGGCATAAAAAGGATTAACTTGGTCAAAAAATGTTATGATTGTTAGTAAAAAATTTAACGCAGAAAATAAATTAAGAAAAAATTTAAACGAATATACCTAGGTACATCAATGGGCATGATTTCGTTAAACAGAAGAAGTTCACAATAATTAATCAGTCGTTCATCGAAAGCAAAATAATTTTCAAATGTTAACACAAAATAAAACGTTTAATCTCGGTTCCAACTGTAGGAAGAGGCGCCGCGCTTTTGTGTTCGCTAAGGAAGATAAATTAAAAAATATAATTACAATGCGTATCCCATAATTCTCGCGAGAGAGCCCCTAGGGTGGGCGATGGTGGGGTGGAGGGGCGGGGGAGGGGGCCCGTGGGTAGAGGGTAGAGGGTTGCTGGGCTGGCGTTCACCCCACGGATGCGGCGCTCCCAAGAATCGAAGGGGCCTAAAAGCTATGCTCCAAATTAAAATTACTAACTGGCAAAGTATCGAGTTCTGCCCAACTTGCGTGACTAATATAAGGATTTAGATTTGATTACGTATGATCAAAGCCATATTCTAATTTGGAGAAATTCTTACGAAAACGGGATAGGAATTTTTGTATGTAGATTATCTACATATTAAACATCAGTAAAATTCAGAATATTTCTTTTTGTTTCAGTTTAGGTGTTAATGTGGTAACGCACTGGACGCTAAACCATTGGTTACTCGTTCTGTTCCCCATTTTCTCACTTTTTCACCTAATAACCATAATTTATTATTGCTGCAGAATATATACCAAAATAAATTGTTGTTATTATGTTATTAATATATAAAATATATGCTGGCAGTACATGTTATACCTATCTTTTTTGACAAAATAAATATTTTTTATTTAACGTTTTTATTTATACATTAATATCTGATAAACTTTTCTACACTCTTCTAAACTTCCAGAATCGGAACTCGCGTGGAAGAACCCTAATAATACCTATATTTTACATATAGTTCTCACCTAAATCTCAGTGAACCTCGATAGCAAATATATATAATAAAAATAATCATTAATTTAATTAATAAATAATAACAAATATACAAGAAATAAGGGTTCTCCTAGTGTCACATAATTTAATACCAACTCACCTCAAATTAATAAGCAAAAATAATGCATATCTTTAACGTAAGTGAATGTACTGGGCATTTTTTGTATTTTTTAATACAGGCTCTTTTAGTGAAAAGGCTAGTAAAACTATGCAAAAACAACACGGATCGCGCAAAAATATTTGATTAAATAAATTGCATGTGTGTTGAATTCCATAGTACGCTTGCGCAAGATTTCACCATTCGCATTTCTACAATCCATTCAAACAACTACGTCATATGGGGCGCACACTAAACGTAGACGTAACGTATTGTGTTCGTGTGTGTGTAGGGCGTATGAGGGTGTGAGTGTGTTCATACGTTCACGTTCTAGCAACAAGTGTTCCACGCGGTCTGGTTTGCGATAAAAGCGAGAGTACCTACTCTGAACAAGCCTTGAACGTTCCACGGTCTACGGTCTACGCCGTAGATCACAATCGTCTGTCGGGAATTTCTTGTTAAGATGTAATGCCGTTAGTGATTTGTAGTAGTAGTATGAAAACTCAGGATATTTTTTACAATATTTATTATATTACATAATTGTATTTCAGGCGTAAAGTAAACAAATATATATCAGGTATATACCTACTCGTATATGTAAATTATATTAAAGGAATTTAGTTGTCTCAAAATATTTTTTTAATATTAAATTTTAAATAAATAAAGACCCGCGTCACTGTGTTCATTTTCGGTTGTAAGTAGGTTCCCCAGTATGTTATATTTCACATAACATGTGGATATAGAGTGTTGGCTAATTGAATGAAACCAGTTTGCTCATTTGATAATGCAACAGTAAATCTTGATTGCGTATAAAACTAGTGGGACATCGCCGTGCTCGTATTTTAGCTCACGATTTGTGGTAAGAGCTAAGATACCTTTGACTAATGAATATTTTAAAAAAAAAAACAACATCCAATTCTTCCCTAGTTATCACAAAAAAAGAGCCACCCACGCTGGAAGAAGGAGTGTTGGTGAGGGGGGGGGGGAAGGAACACCCTTTAAAGTCGGATAAAAAGCAGAACATAAAAATGCATGAGGAAAGCACGCGAATACAACACGATAGAGAAAGGGTGAAAGTAAAAAATCTCCTTCGGGAGAAAGTTGGGGTGGGGGTGCTAAGAAAGTAGTAGAATGAATATGAAATTCACAGCAAACATTTTTTATATTCGGTAGAGAGGGACTCCAGATAAAGACGCCAAAGGGCATAGGACAGTAAAAACTCTTAAGTTTTGGCTCTCTAAAGCTTTTCTTCGTTTTCCTAATTTTCTTTTTTTGTAATTATTCATCCGACGATCTTAGCCGCAAAATGTGGATGGAACGGGCCCGTTGATTTTTACGGATAATTTGATGAATGATTTGCAATTTCATATCGCCCAACTAACAGCTTTTGTTATACAATATATTATATTTACGTTGTCAGGACATTCTAAAATATGCGGAGTATCTACCCACTAATCTTCGCTTTTTTGTTAATTTCATATTTAACATTTTTCCACAAATTGTCACACGCAAGATGCATTTTGTTGAGTAAAAGTCAGTTGAGAATTGTTGCTCACTCACAAGCACGCCTTGTCGCCCCGCTATTTCCTATTTAATAAACCCGCTAATTATTATTATAATTCCGCCGCCTAAGCCACGAATAAAGATTGCTGTGCTTCAAGCTATATCTACAACCGCTGATAGCACCATCACCCATCGCTGTACCAATACGAGGAACCAATGTGATATACTTCAAGGTTAGTGGAGTGCTTTCTTTGCTGTTGGTTTTCCTGTACGATACTTTATATTTTTATGTAAATGTGGAAAATTATTGGTGCAGATGTGATTACACGCAAAAGGTCCTTCGAGTTTACAAATACACACGCAAGAATATATGTCCTTATAATAAATTTAATTTATAAGGCCATAATATGCGAGTGTTGCCATTATCACTTTCCCCGTAATCCGCCCAACCGATATCTTTCGATTCCCTGTGAACTTTTTTAAGGAGGTGGTACGCGAATTTTAAAATTTAAAGCGAATAATCCCTACCGCGAAGCGAGTGGGAAGGGTAAACAATTATTCACTCGTTAGAGAAGGACGCACTATGATGGGCGGTGTTTTTACGGAGCGATGTACTCGCACGTAAAAAAATGAACGGAGGCAATTTTTTGAAACGACTTCCATTAGTGCGACGCGCGGCATTGTTTAGCGGGGCCCGGCCAAATTAATTTAGCGTCTTCCCGCCAAGGTGTCAGGGCTGCCAGTTACCAGGCAGATAAAATGCGGGAAACTACCCGTACCTACTGGAACGCTGTACGAAAAAAGAACTATCGGGAAAAGATTCAAATACGGAATTAAAAATATTATGGTAAGCGATCACTGTACTACATAGTGTTAGCCATTTTTTTTCGAAGAAGTTTATCAAATCTAACCATTTAATAATTAGTTCCAGATTCTTAATATCTACGTTCATAAACTTAGGTTACCTACAAGACAGCATATTCAGTATGACGTTAACAAAATAAGGTACCCTGATGTAATGTAATTAATATTAATTTAATACGTACCAATTCCAATCTCTCAAATTATGTTTTAAAAAAATATCCCTTGTATTTTATAGGTTACCAACGTTAAAAATAAACGTAAGTAGGTCCTAAATAAAAATCGTTGAAATCTTTCAAATCTTATACACAGGATCATAATCTCATTAGGATGATTAATTTTCAGAGGGGGGTAAAAATCTTTTAACGAATGTTGGCAACCATACCCCGGACTTCTTCTTCTTCTAATTCTCATCTACATACCACGGTCCGCGCCCTCGAGCGGGTGGTGGCGGGGTGGGAGGGAGGGGAAGGGAGGGGGGAAGGGAGGTAGGATGGTTTTAGGGAAGGAGGAGGGGGCGGCGGGAGGAAGCCTGGACCCGACAGCCGCACAACTCAAGAAGGAGATTGCGATCGGACTATTTAAAAATATTCAAAAAACGGCTTATACGAAATTTAAATTGATTAAAAGCGCCATGTCCCAGGTCGAAATTCGCGATAGGAATTTAAAATTGGAGCTAATGAGAATTACTCAACGTACCTGAATGATAATGATCCTGTTATTATGATGGACAAACATTTTATTACAGGACCCATGAAAGGAAAATAGCTAGGCAGATAACACTAACGAGGGGATGGGGTTTCCAGTTTTGGCGAATAATTTTCATCTTCTTTTTTACGCGCTTTGACAAAGAACTTATAATCGCACGCATTATATTTATTTGTAAATAAATTAACTTACAGTCGCATGCATTCTATTTATAGATAAATATATTATCACCGTTAAATGTATTCTTAATGATAATCTTACAATACAGTCAAAAAAAAAATCAAATTTATTAATTCGGAAATAAATCATTTCCTAATAGTACCTACCAGGACAGGCGCTGAATCACAAGACTCATGATCTTGCCATCATGAAAAACACAATGAAGATACAATGAAATTGTAGTGTAACCATTGCAGTATCCCAAAAAAAATTAATGCGAGTGTTGCTCTTACCGAGGTCTTTATTTATAATAAAAGATTGCTCGGTGAGGAGGCTGCTGTGTGAGAAATATCGAAGGACCGTATAAAGTGATAAAAACAATTAAATAAAATATAATAAAGAAATACCTCGTTTCCTTGTATTGTCTAGAAGCACTGAAGCTAGCTTTCTTCGTCTTCAAGACACTTGGCTTCACAGGAAGGAAACGGCGGCGCACAATATGTATGGTGTAATATTTATATGTAATAACGATAAAATAATAATATAAGAATAGCGGGAATAATTTAGTAGCGGAGATACGGAGGAAAGCGGCGGCTTTACAAGCGGATTTTTCAGATAGATTTTTGTACTATCAAACTTGACTCTTTAACTGAGAAGAAAAAACAAAAGTTGAATATTACGTTCTGTTTATAAAAATAAATTATCGTATGTAGGAACTTTGTAAGTACCTACCTTCTTGTCCCTATTTGATGCATATCAAACAGCGAATAAGGGAGAAAAAGGAACGAGCTTATACCTGACCTAATTTTGATTATTTATAGCATTTGAAACCTATGTACACATCGTTTTGAATTTTAAAATTTATATATTTCCTGGGAAAATTTAAAATTAATAAAAGTATTTTAAGTTATATTCATAAACCTACTAAGGCGGACTTACGATACGAATGTTTCGGGTTCAATTCCCGGTGAAAGCAAAAAAATCTAAAGTTAATTTTCTCAAGCATGGGTGTTAGTGCCGCTATGCCCTCTGATTTATTTGGTCTTCTGGTCTTTGAGGTGGTTACCCAAACTGAATGAATAAAAAATAAAATAAAATAAAAATAACGAATATCTTATTGATACAAACGATACGATGGGGTATGTTACTGCGTAAAATAATAAAATATATTGGTAAGTATATATATATTGAAGTATTTGGGTACCTACATGACATAGAGCTTATGAACTGACTGGATGACTGGAATAGCTTTTCCGAATAATTTTTAAAACCCTTTTTTAAACGGTATAAATATAGACCTATTATTAAACGGTATAAATACAGAATTATTTTTATTAGGTACAACAAATCACAAATAAAGATATTTTTCATACTTACTCCTACTAGCCATTTTTTAATATAAAAAATCTTTGCAATCTTGTGATAATTGCACATATTTCAATTTATTTCAATACTAATTTCAATGCGGCTTGTGCTTGAAAATAGGAGTCGAGTCGTGGCGGAGTGGGGATTCGAACCGGGGATCTCTGGACTCAAAGACCGCGACGCTACCACTGGGCCACCACCCGTTCAATATAAGATTAATCATGTTCTACAATTGCTATTTTCAAATCAACGCGGTATAAACTTAATGCTCAAATCGTGGTGAAATGCAGAACTAATGATGCACAAAATCAACGCTAACCCTAAAAAATTCTATGTAAAATTATGTCGAAAACAAACAAGCGTAACCCATTTAAAATACTCGAATAACTTACCAATACAGTTTAGTGGGGTGAAGCAACAAAAAGCCTCCGTGAGTCATGAAAACTATCGTCCTGGCTTAAATATATGCCGCCATTGGTCACGGAGAAACATGTGTTTGTTTTATATTAAAAAAATATTATGAAAAAAATAATCGCACTTTTTACGGTGTAGGATACGTTAGCGATGTACCCTGTTATCGACACATACTGATGCTATCATTTTTACGTCAATAATTATTGATATTTAAATAATTTGTAATAAGGGCAATGGAGTGAAGCATGCTCGGCATCAGTCTAAGAGACCATGTCACTAACAAGGAGATAAGTAAGAGTAAGTAGACTCATAGACGTCATAAAAGCTATCTCACAGCTGAAGTGGACATGGGCTGGACATGTGGCACGCCAGAATGAGGACCGATGGACGAAACGCCTGCTTAACTGGAGACCTTGAGCTGCAAGGAGACCAGTAGGAAGACCACCAATACGATGGACAGACGACATAAAAAGTACTGCAGGATCCAGATGGCAGCTCGAAGCCCAGGACAGAAAGCAGTGGACCAATATGAGGGAGCCTTATGTCCAGCAGTGGATGAACAACGGCTGAAAATGAAGAAAAAGAAGAAGAAATAATTTGTTTCATCTGGAGATTTATTTAAAGATGGATCGAGGTTGCGTAATGTCGTATGTATTTTTTTGTTTATAATGAGGCCAAAAAAATCATTAATTGGAATCGTAAATATATAGTATCCTCAACAAAATAAAACTCAAATAAAACATTAATTAATAGTTATACATACTTGACAGGTGAATTAAAATTTTCACATAAAAATATTTCATACTATGTTAACCTAGGACTGGAGCTAAAACGTAAGACTAATCGTTCTAAACCTCGTCTTGGTTAGTTAGTTAATTTTCCAACGATAAAAATGTACAAATTGCAAAAATTGACACTGAATGCATTACACAGAAACCTCACAATGCACACAATCCACTGATAACCACATGGTTAGTGGAATCTTTTTTTTTTTGTGTAAAAAAAAATATTGAAAATAAACGCCATTTTGTGGCATTGAAACCTTATATATTTATGATTAAATATTTTTTTAATGAATATATAATTATTAAAATTAAATTTTGTAAGTAACGGTTTTAGGGCATAATTCCTACTAAAAAAAAGTTCTGTCGAACCAAATCACCTGCGCGCGCACTACCACCCGCTGTACGATTAATCGATCAACACGACGACCGAGAACAGCTGATTTTTTATTTCAGTTTAAACTTTACGTACCCATAGAATTTTTTCTCAAATTATCCAACCCTTACGTACGCATACCGGTCTAGCACAATGCCTCCGTATACAGCCATGTCGGAAGTTAAAAACGTATTTTTTTAGAGACCTAAACTGTCACGTAGGCCATAAGATCCGTTTTATTTGTTATTTATGAAGTTTACATGATACAAAAGGTAAGGTAGAAATTTACTATTTATTTTTGATAACATTACGTATTACCTACCTTTGAAATGTAAGTTGTAATTCATCTTTGTGCCAAACTGTTATATAAAGATTATAATAAATGTGAGTAATAAAATAGTACCTACTATTTTAAAACAACAAACATTTTATATTATCCTACACTAAAACAGCTGTTAGTGGGGTTCTGTTTTGTTACTGTATTCTTTGGTATTAAATTAATGTAAAAATAATTAATCTCATTAAATGAGAACTAAATGTTCTTATGGTAAAAAACATAATATTTTACAAGAATATTGTTCAGTAATAATAATAATAATATGGAGGAAATAAACTGAGGTGGTTGGATTTTTATTGTTATGGAACATACAGCTTTAACAAATGAGAAAAAAGCACACAGTTAGTTACCTGATAATAACAACTTTTGGTTGTCTGTTAAGTCGGTTTACGGACGATAATTTTACGTGATAACGTCATAAAAAAACATTGATGAAAAATAGCATACTTTTATGAATTGAATTGAATTATTATTACTAAATTATCATTATTTTGTATAATACAAAGCAGGAGTTAATTGAAAATTACAATTTTTTCCATAAATTAAAATTTTTTAGCACTCGTTAATTTCACTTTCACTTTGTAGCTTGTGTGCTGCTGCTGTCTTTCTTCTACTCGGACGCATCGGCCGATGGAGTGGAAGAGAGATAGATGCGTCACAAACCGAACGCTTAGGCCGATCGTGCCTCTCTATCGCTTGTTCCGCGCTCTCGCTTGCACACTCGGCTCAGGCGGAACGCGACAATGAGTCAAGCTTTTTCGTGTGTGCAGCCGGCGTTCATCGATTTATTAGACGTTATCACGTCAATCACCTACATCTTTTCTGACATACTTGATTGTATTGCATAGAAAGAGAGGTTTATTATGGAGTGAGTAGATTTGGTAAAATTTTACCTCACCTCAATAACGTTCTTTAACACTATCAATCAACTAAAATTGTAATGATTTATTTAAATACTGGTCTGTAATTAGCGATGCGCTGTATACGGCGATGCGGCCGGAGTTGCCATAGTGACTACTCATCCTTGAGGGGACGGGGTAAAAAAATACATTCGAGGGTGGAAAAAACGTCGGGGGTGACTCAATAAGTACCTAAATACTCTCACCCCGCGGAACGGCCGATCGATATTAACTCTTTCTCTGCGCGGGGTGAGCGCCCGGTAATTATGGTTCCTTGTAAATTAGGCGCGATGCGACTGCAGCGCTGCGCCGGGGAAGTTTTTCCGTCTTGTAAGGATAGGTTCTACGTTCTACGCACGACCGACGCAGACGCGGATTTGAGAAGCTTTTCTTGTATGCGTCTCGCAGGCTATTTAGGAGTCATTTAACTGATTTTTATTACATAAAGAATTATCTTCACTGAAATTCACATAATGCGTTGGTACTTGTATTTACATAATTACTAGTATGTATGTAGGATAATTTTTCTTTTTTCATCTTTTAAATGAATCTTTGCAGCTTGCACTCTCCATCTTAGTTTTCGAAATAAATTATTGTCATTATAAATACTCTAATACCACTTATTTTTATAAGCACATACATTAGAGTTTTTTTTTAAGACTATTTTTTTTCTTTATTTAACTCCACATATTTTTCTTATGTGCGTCTTAAAAGGAAAGTATTTTGGAAGAATATTTTTGTTTTGAATAAATCTGTTTGAAATTATTTAGCTATCGGAATAATGTGTATATTTGAGAATTTGTTTATTAATTAGGAATTAGTGAGTAGCGATATTTTTCTATTTATTACTTAAACCGCTTCCATAACGCTAATTCTAAGATTTAATTTCGTATTTTTTCTGCTGAAAATATGTAATAGCCTAGATAATAATAAAATTGTATTTTCAAATTACTATTCTAACAAACATCGTGCATATTGTTTTACAATTGTTGAGTTAAAATCGTCAAATGTTTTTTTGATGTCGGCCTTCTGTCCTAGAACGTTGTATTTTGTGTTCTATGGCTTCTGACGCTTATAATATTTTGTTCAGTATATATATTTACATTAACATCAACTATCTTTTAAACGCCTAATAAGTTCATCTTTGAGAAAAACGACTTTTCAAAGAATCACGCATTATTTTTTATAATACCTACTAATTGCTTTAGATACTACGCTTTATTAACCAAAAAGTTCTATGACTTAATTTAGTGAATATCGAACTGATTAAAAAATATTCATCGTTGTATATTCAGCAGTTAAAAAAATAATTATTTAGTTACCTACATACCTATACAAAAAAAAATTAAGTTCTTGTTGAAATACTCAAATACATGTAACAATTTTGGGGCTGCTTTCAAATAGTCGGAAATAACTGTGCCGGAAAGCGGGAAACTAGTAATGCTGGAGTGGGATTTGAACCTAGAGATTTTAATCCGAAGTCCTCGACTCTACCAAAAGACCAAAACCCGGTTTATGATTAATGTATGCGTGTACAATATGAAAATAACAAATATGAGAATAAATAATAATCGTAGATAGATTATATTTACTACCATACGTTTTTACAAGTTACGACCTTACTAATAAAATTGGGTACCTGCTTATTTAAACATCAAAGATGTTTTTAAATCGTCCTGTTTTATTCGTTTTCAAAGTCCACGTTTAAAAATTGTGTGTAACTTATTGTTAAAACTATAATAATCATTTGCCTACGTATATTTGATTATTGCAATGTACTGGTAACACAAATATACGGACGCACTACAATAGTACAAAGTGAATAGGTTTTGATAAAGACATAACGTGTGATTATTCCTTCGTTTCTATTGTGTAAACGAATGTGTACGCATTTTAGTGAGAATTTAACTTCCAACCCCTTCCCCATTTTACCGATTTTACTGCTTTTTGGAGTGTCGTTTTTCCGGGGGTGTTTTAATCCCTACCACGAAATATTTGTAAATCGAGGGAAGTTTTGGGGAACGTATCACATTCATTGTGGTGTATTTTATTACACATTCATCAAAAAAACGTTCGTCAATTTTGGCCGTTCTTATTTTAATTTAAAAAATATTATTCTTGAACTGAGTAGGTTATTAGGAACTTATTGTTTTGATAATAAAAACATATGATTCAATAACATTGTCACAAAAATTAAACGTACCGACCTAAAATCACGGGGGGGGGGATGTAGAGATGCGATTAATAATACCGTTTAGGATTTTAACGGGAATATAATTAGAAAATTTCATAATTAGTATTTTAAAATGCGTTAACGTATGGACGTAATTTAAGTGTGGAAGGACGAGATTTTTAGTAAATGATCATATCGATGATTGGTGTAACTCTATAGTGTCCAAAGATTGTCCTGTCCCAATATTATCCGCCTACATAAAGCAATACGCGAGATTTTTAAAAACATAGACCTGTAAAGGGTCCATTTTCCTAGGACTTGGGAACTTTCAAAGCCTGTTTTCTGAAAACCTTGACATCTGTGCTTGGTTTGACCATTATTGATACTCTCTGGTGATAGGAAGTTCGAATCTCTTCCAAGATTTATTCCCTACCTTCATCCATTCCATTCCGATTTGTCACCTGTTTTCCAACACCGCGTCAGTCTCGAAAATCCGCTCAGCGCAGCAACATTACTCTGACCTCGCAACATCCATCCTTCTCGTGAACTCCAATACCTGATCTTCCTTCGTTCTTTTCCACCAAAATCCCCTCGTCATACTCGCCATCCATCTCTAAGCTTCCCAATCCCCGAATCCCCCTCGGCGAAAGTGAGTTTATAGTGCGCTGTGCCCCTCGTTTGTGTCCCACCGCGTCAGTTCAACGTGGTGTTTCCAGAGTATTCCAGGATACTTCGCCCTTCCTGGTGGTCCTTCATCGTCACTTCCCGCCCCTGTTGAGTCCAGCTCTGGTAAATCCTTCCATATTCCGATCCTCGTTCGGACGAAGTTACCAGAGAGTCTCATCGTCGCGGATCCAGTGCTCTTAACCATCAACATTATAAGTATGGCTGTAAACTTTTTTCTTATTTAAAATTAGTTTTTATAAGCTTTCCAGTATCATAAGTGATGCAAGGCAATGCAAAAATTTTAAAACCGAAATGAATTAATGAATAAAGTAAACTAACACCTACGCATTCTGCATACCTTATAAAATTTTACTCGGATATAATGTATAAATATATTCATAAAAAGTGCTTTCCCTCAAAAGAAGAAAGTGCTGTCATTTTAAATCTAGCAATTTCACTTTCATCAAGTATGTGTATTATGGCTACGCAGAGCGTCGTAAAAAAAAAATTGAGACGGCCATAAAAAATGCATTTGGAATTCAAAACATCAAAAGGGTTGCTGTTGCTATGCACAGAGCAGACACACGACCAGGGCAAATAGTCCCTTCTCCACCCAGAGGGATTTGCAAAAAAGGGTTGCAGGGAGAAGGGTTACCGGAGAGAAGGATTTGGAGATGTGCATTATGCATAATGCATCGATTTATTCAATCATCGATTTAATTCAAAATAAAATTTCATTCAAACGAATAATAATTTAAGTGTTTGTATATAATATGCACAATTTAATGTAGGTATTCAAAGATAGAGGTTCTTAAATGTTTGCTTTTGCCGTAATTTGTTATAGAATTTGAAACTTTGGAGTTCTGTAGCTTTTTAGATTATTGATAGATTGTTTTAAATGTTAGAGAACTCACATAAATATATTTTTAAAAACGTTAGTACCTAGGCCTTATTTAAATCATCTAACGCTTGAAAGTTAGTTAGTTAATAACGCCATGTACCAAAATGACTACAAATTTCGGTTAATTTTTTGTAACGTAGATGTTTTTAAGATTTATTCTTATTATTATTCTTAAACAGCCCATTTTAAACATTAGTCAAAAAACAAGTAATTTAAGTTTATATATATTTATAATACGTACATAGTTTTGTATTTTTCCCATTGTTAGCGTCTTTTTAAAAATATCTACTACTGGAGGGGGCGTTCGTAGACACAATAGTAAAGAAAGCTTTTTTAGAAATATTTTTTTAAACATACTTACTTTTTGGTTAGAACAACTCTTATAAAAAACGTAGTGTGTGTTACGATTACGATTTTAGAAGTGAATTCTTTTTAACTCCATAGCATCCATATTTCAATATTTCGAAGTAGTTTGTTCGGTGTAGGTTTCATCTATCTTAGTTAAATATCGACATTCGATATTTGGATTGCGATATTACATCACTAAGAGTTGCACGCTGCATTCAAAACGAAAAAAAGGGTTTTAAAAATATACGCGAGTCACATGACGCGGTAAAAAAGGGTTGAATCACTTGAGATGGGTGAAAAATATTCTGGAGTCTGGTGCATAGTGCGCATGCACTGCCTGCCAGGATGCACTTGATACTCGAGAGTATTATCAGCTCGTTTACTTAAATACCAGATTAGTGCATTCATTACTTATGCACGGTTTATAATGAGTAATGTGAGATGTGAGGAATTCGGTTCTAGTTTTGAAATTGAAGGAAAACAGTGAAAATAACATGTAAAACACGCGTAGGTATTCGTTAATATCTAAGCTTACTTTGGAATATGTGAAAGGTATTTTGATTGTTACAAATAAAAATACTACGTATATTTACTTGGTGTCTTTATATATATGCTGTTTTGAGTAAATAAGGCAGTTTTTATTGAATTTCATTGGTCTTCCTATCCGTAGTTTGAAATTCATTAAGGTGATAATCTTTTCGAAGCTTCACTGCTGTCCATAAATCCTGTATACTACTACCACTACTTTCCCTTATCTGCACGCAACGGTGAATAGGGCACTGCATTGGTACACCATTGGTACACCAAGTGCAGTGTATCGTGATCATTTTATTACATGAAGGTAAGATTAACAGTCTTACGCATCATTACACGAAATATTAATATGAAAATCACATGTAAATAAATAGTTCATGTTGACCCCCTGCGGGAATCGAACCCACGACCTCATGCACAGTAGGCAAATGCGCTACCACTATGCTACGAGGCGGACAAAAATCCGATATGTCATTCTGAAAACATTAATATTTCTTACGATGGGCTCAGATGCAGCACTAAAAATTTTACTTTCGTATTACCCTATACAGGGTGTAACAAAACTCGATGTACAAACGGGAAACCAGTGAATCTACATAATAATTGGAGTCGATTTAGCAGATTTTTTTTATTTGAACCCTTAGTTTTCGAGAAAATTGAGTGCTAAGTTGAATGTTATCAAATATCATGTATTTAGTCAAATAAATACTTTTCATTAAGAAAACAAAATTTAAAAAACGCGTTTTAATAAGCAATTTTACTTAATCTGCCATACTTACGAAAACTTTTGTGAGAAGAAAAAAAAAATTTTTAAGCTCAGATTAAAAAGTCACTATACAATCGTCTCCAAATACGATGTAGATTCACTGATTTCTCGCTTGTACATCGAGTTTTATTACACCATGTATAATCCTCAATTAAACATACATAGATATTGGTAACTGCTCCTAAAATCCTTTAACACACTAAATCAGACCATATTGAATTAATACCTACTAACGTTCCTTTAAATCACACATTGCGCATGTGAGACGAATTAACCCGCTACATCCTCTAAAATTGCGTAAAAAAAGTAACCCAAATATCCCTTTTTTAATAAGTCCCCGTTACAACGGCACCATTAAAAAACGGCACTCAGTCTGTAAACAGAAAAAAAAAAGCTTAAAAAACCGCAAGATGTTCTGCGCTTGCGCGCGCCAAAAAACACTGCCAACGCAACCCCTTTCCGCCATGTTTTTTTTCTTTTGCCGCGCATCCTTTACTGTAAAAGGAGTGCGTCTCGCGTGCGCCAGCTTTTGTCTTGCGTCATGCCACTGAATGTTCGTGGCTTGTTGTCATTATTTATATTCCAATTAATCAAACACGAAGGATCTTGTGGAAGAATTTGAAATTTACGATTTAAAATGTTAAAAAATCGCAATTGTGTAAAAATAGCGATGAATGATTTATTTTCATTTAATTGGTATACAATTTTAATACGCCTAACGATTTGTTTTGTAGATTTCTTTAAGAAAAAAATGTGCAAAAAGCAGTAATTTTTTTAAAATTAAGTATTCTCCTTTTAAATGTAAGTACGAAAAATCAAGTGGTGCATAGGGTACAAATATTAGATTTTTATCACCAATATAAAATATACGTTAAATTGATAAGCATTCATGTAAAATTCCTATGGAAAAAAATCTGAAAACATGAGACATGAACTATAGTAAAAAAATTATATAGTTTATTACGTATTACAATAAATGTACAATTATCCGGTCAGATATCTAATCTGAGTTTTTGTTAAATTACGTACAATAAAAATGTGAAAAATCCTCCACTTTTTTAACGGAAAAAAAGAGAATATATTTTATTTTTATACTAATGGTTTACAATAATTTTTCACTGCTCATAATCACAATTTCTTGTAACGAAATATAATATCATCATGAGACGCCTGTGCTTTTGATTATAAAATATAGTAGCGTCTGGTGTCTATTAAAGGTGTAAAAAAATATCGAATTCTATCGTCGATTGTTGGTTTTTTCCCATTTACAACCTTTCTGGTATCATAATGCTATTCGTACCTACCGACGATATTTATAGATATATATACTAGGTACCTACACGTACATAGGCCTGTTAACTAGGTATCGTAAAAACCTGGCCAATATGCCGAAAACTTCTGTGTGTTATCATAAAATTGCATTGTAGGCATATAAATTTATTTCAACGCCCGTAGGGCTTTCACATAATACATTGAAAAAAGATAAGGTGAATTGCATAAAAGCATACATTATGTAGGTACTTATCTAAAGCAGACATTAAGAGATTATAAAACCGCGACTTAATACTTTTTTTTAAAACTTAATACTTTTTTTTAAAACTTAATACTTTTTTTGTTACATCATGTATTATACATGATGTAACAAAACTCTTACAACCCGAAAACTAGTGAACCCACCTAATATTTGGAGTCGAACGTGTAACGTGACTTGAATCTAAGCTTGAAAAAAAAAATTTACACATAAAAGCTTTTATTAGTAGAAACAACATTTTGAGTATGTCCAAATAGGTACTTGTAGACAAAAACTGGATTTCACCCATTACGGGCTAATAATTACAATTTGACATCTCAACAGAGAAGAGAAATTTGAAAGGGAATATGGATATCTAGGCGTTTACACGGTTTATGACCTGTCATTGGCTGGGTTAAGTGGCCACTTGATGTATTACAACATTCCCCATTTCACCTAATTGAAGATTCATCTTCAGGCGTTTCCTAGTAGGTGATATAATTCGGTAAGAATCTCACTTGCAATCATAAAGGTTTCTGCTAAAATGCTTAGCAATTTTCTCAATGGATGACAGAGAGTTCACATGTGAAACGTCGCGCCATTTTACTGTATATTGGCGGATATGGATATCAAATACTAGGTGAAATGGGAAATATTGTAATACATCAAGTGGCCACTTAACCCAGCCAATGACAGGTCATAAGCCCTGTAAACGCCTAGATATCCATATTCCCTTCCAAATTTCTCGTCTCTGTTGAGATGTCAAATTGCTTTTATTAGTACTGCAGATTCATATTAAAATGATAATGATAGAGTAAAATGCTGTTTTAATTTTTGTTTTATTTATAGATTGTACCTACTAATTTGACTAAATTCATGATATATTAAAAAACAATTTGAAAAAAATTATAGAAAAAAAAAAAAACTATGTGGACTTCAAATATTATGAAGATTCAGTGGTTTCCCGCTTGTACATCTTGTTTTGCTACACCATGTATAGGTATTATGACCGAATGTGAAAAAGTAGTAAACTAAAACATAACATGTTTTACTATTTTGTACTTACACCAAAATTGACTGTTTAATTGTATTAAAAAGCTTTATGATGGAGTATTACTTATACCTAAATTAACTATACATATTTAATGAAATCACGATTGATATATCTTTATCAGTACTTATACAATCGATAAATCAAAATTCAAGAAACTAGTTACCTACTGACCTACTTTTGAAAAGATGTTCAACAGTTAGAAAAAAACCGAGGACAATAGACGTCACACTTACCCCTGCACACGTTTTTTATAATATAACCCTAGCTCTTTTTATATAACAACCCCACACCATATTTTTTGAAAAGGTGCTCAAATAATACATTTATTTGGCCTTATAACATTGACCGTTTATTATTACTCGAATTTAAAAAAAAAAATAAGAAAAAAAATTGTCTTAAATAAATGGGGTTTTACGTTTTTTTTAAATTTTATATTATTTTACATGCTCAGATACATATTTGACAGTAGCCCTGAAATTTAAATATTAAGTGCTAGTCCATTATTAGTTATGTAACAAGTAATACTTTAAATTTTAAATTTAAATATACCTATATTATATTTATTTATTATTCGGACAATTTATTGTTGGACACTTTTTTATCAATCAATAAATATAAATATATATATCAATAAATAAATATATATATCAATAAATACTATGTTTGAAATAAGCTACATGAATAACGAGTTCTACAAAAGTTTTTTTTTTTTTATTAATTCAGCGATTTTGGAATAGAAAGCTACCCTTCAGAACACCCGCCGCCAAAGATACCGATAAAATAAACAGATTCTCTTGGTATGTCTAGCGCATGTATAATTGGAAAAAAAATCTATACAATCGCACCACCCTCAACCCCCAACCCCCAACGCACACAACAAATAATATGCTACCCTCCGCAAATTCAAATTCAGCATGCTTCATTTTATTTTACCTGCCAATCGAAGAACTGAAACTAATGTGCAATCTTATGGCGTGAAGAAGAGTATTCATTACAAATAAAATTTCCTGCAAAGGGAAGTTGAATGTTTATACGCTCTTGAATTCAAGTCTTGGTTATAATGGATCCCTTTTTACTCCTTGCACTGCTAAAAAGATTCGTGGGTGTGCTGGGAATTATAAAAGGATAGTCCTTAGCATCCTTTGCACGTGTAAGATGTTTATTCTTATACTCGAGTGCACTTTCGATGGATTCCTCCAAAATCGATCACAATGGAGATTTATTCGTGATATTGTGCACGCTTTGCCACGGATTTCAATATGCACGTGATACTACAGGATTGTAAAAATTAAAAAATAAAGATTACCTACGTATTATCAATTTGTCAATTTAATTTTATGTCGCCTGCTAAGCAAATTAGCATGGTTGATTGGTCTAGAGAGCGATGATTACACTTATGAAGATATGGGGTCAATATTAAGGTTTACAAAAGCGTAGATCTAATATTGACTCCATATTCATGTTTAATTTAGGAAACGAAGTCTGTGTGCCAAAATAGAGTGTGAAATTCTATTACTGCCTATTACTTCGGCGAGTTCAGTAATGGTTAGCAAATTATTTTTAAAGTTTAATTATAAAATTTTTATAGCAATCCACATTTTATTTATTTTCAATTTAACTTATTCATTTTTAACTTTTTTTGTTTATTTTTAATTAAAAATTTTTAATTTATTTATTTTAAATTTCACTTATCTATTTTAGATTTAAATTTTTGAAGCAATTTATGTTTAATTTATTTTGTATTTTACTTATTTATTTTTAATTTAAATTTTTATAGCATTTCACGGTTTATTTATTTTAAATTTCACAAATATTGAATATGTTATACCAGAATGTGTTGTTACCTATTTTTTTTTTTTTTTCTCTTATTATTTACAATATTTGAATTATGTAATGTAAAAGCCCTTTGGGCGTGGATATTATTAAAATAAAATAAAAATAAAAAGTCGATTCAGGCTTTTTTCAGCAACAGTAAAGAAATTTGTATTTCATAATTCTCTCCAAGTTTGAACATAATAGCATGTAGAATTGTATTTTTTTTTAAAACTCTATTTAAAGTTCCAAAATATAACTTCAATTTTTAATTCTTTGATGGTACACCTACGGTAAATAAAATTTAACTGCTATTTTTTTTGCATTTTTATATCGACAGAGTAAATGAAATATTGTTTTTAACCTCCCTATGATATTTTATTTATAAAATCATGATTTCGCCACACTCAAGAGACGCTCCATATATAATGAAATCAAAAAAGCGATTTGTCATATTCGAATTGTGAGTTTTTTTTCAATAATCTTTTACACAAGACGGCCTTCAGTCGTGGGTTTTATTCCATAAGCTATATTTTTTCAAAAGGTGCATATCCTTTTTAAATTACTTTAACTCTGTGAAGGTATCAATAATAATATTCTTTGTGTTAAAATTTAATGTTGGAAGTAACAATATTATATATTATTTCAATATTATTTCATGTTAGTTGGAAGAAATTGCCAGCCAGGCAATAAGCCCACCAATTTATACCACTGTAGTACAAAAAG
>JAGVSP010004485.1:0-19567 GCA_022494985.1 Micrasema minimum
GCAATTTATTTTACATATATATAGAACCAAAGGGATTATTTAACATATGATGTAATTATTATTACAGGGATTTTATACAGATATACGGATTTTATACGGGGATTTTATTCCCTAGAATTTGATGTGCTCATTAATTCAATTTTTTAAAATGCCAAAAATAGAGTTTGCAGTTATTTTTATCCCACATAATGCAAACCATTTTCGAAAATCGGTTCAGTTATTTCCCTAAAGAATAGTTTGATGCAGGTGATTTTCGAAGTTTTGTCTGTCCACTAATCCGAAATATTTTTTTTTAAACACGTAAATTTCTAACGCTGCTCAGCTGGCCAAGTGTTACATAAGCTTACAATAGTATACGAGAAATACTTGTATTGTTAATTATTCTAAAAAAGCTAATTTTCATTTTGACTGTGTAATATTAATATATTTTATATTACAAATGACAAATTTCTGTGGAAAATAATACAAGTTTAATGTGTATGACAGGCGAAAAGCTGTCGTTATTGATTTTCAAAGCTACAAAGATTGGGAAACAGGTAAAATTAATTACAATCATATTACGTTTGAGGTTTCGGTAAATTAATCATCGTTACTACAGGTAAATTTTTAATAAACTTCTGCTTGAAATTTGTTGAAACCAATATCATGATAATAATATGTTTACAAACTTAACTATTCATTTAAATTTAATTATCCAGATATCGAAACCAAGGTATTAATGAAGTGAAACCACTACTCGTGTTTCATTAAATAATAAATAATCAAATTATTATATTCAAAATTAAATCCCTATGTTTTTGGAATGAAAGTTGGTGAAAAATAATAATAAGAGCTTTGAGAGAATTAATAAAATATTTCATATCACGGAGCAATGATGTGTGAGAAAGAACGGCTAAAAGAAGTTTAAATGCAAGTGTTCCTGGATGTAGAAGCCGAGGGAGGCCGAGAAAGACATGGCATGACCAAGTATGACAAGTACTTTAAAGTGGACATTTGAAAAGTCGGAATAATCGGCGTATGTGAAGATGTATGAATGTAAGAGGAAGCAAAGAGTGGTATGGCGTTCTATCCTCTCTGCCTACCCCTACGGACAAATGGCGTGATGGTTAGTTAGTTAGTTATAATAATGAACTTACACAATATTAAAGGTACAAATTCAATAAGTATAATTATATTGTTACTTTTATTTTATATCCCAACAGAGATGAGGTAGAATTCTTTCAAATTCAGGAATATGGATATTCGTGCGTTGACAGGGCTTATGACCTGTCATTGGCTGGGTTAAGTGCCACTTTATGTAGTACAACATTCCCCATTCCGCTTATTAGCGAATATTCCACACCAGGTAACATTTTTTATTTTGTATATATGTTACGAATCGAGAATCAACCACCAGCGCGTTAATAGCTCCATCTATGCATTGATATTGAGGAAGTAAGTTAAGTATTTATTAGCAAATTACTTCATTTTTGGAATTAAGACTCTGACCGAGTTGAATTAATTACTAGTAAAACTTTAGTTGAGTTTAGAAAGTCCAGGAAATATTTATTTTTAATATAAGCATCCGGAAAATAAAAATTACATTAAAATTTTTTGGTATAATGAATGTATTAATGTTATTTGAATAACATTTATTTTTAACGAGAAAGTAGGATAAATATAATGCTATAAATCATATCATTATCCAAGCGCTAGCAAAATATTACGTATTAATTTAAAATCCATTATGTAATCTCCTTAATGTATTCATGGCTATATTTTTATTATATGGTAACTTAATTTTATGAAATACAGATTAATGTACGGCCAAATTCATATATAATTCTTACCCTTTTTGTATATTTTTTAACCAATTGTATAAATTTATAAATAGTGCACAAGATATTCAAAAGCGCTTAAGACCATTTTTTAGATTTAAAAAATAGATATATTAAATTTAAAACATGTTTCATTGTATGTATGTAATAATAATGACTAGGCATTTTTGCAAAATTATCGCAGGGACGCCGCACTGTATACGTGCTACAGTTAATTAATTCCGGACCCCAATAAATGTAAAAAATAAAATGAAGATGGGTATCGTTTTTACGGTTTAAAGATGTCCTGATTTTGAATTTTAGCGTTTTTTTTTAATATCCAATATGGCTACGCTATCTTTTTCATAAAATAAAGAAAGGTATCGTTTTAAGGGGTTATGTGCGTCCCCTGATTTCGAATACAGAGTTTATATTTGAAATCCAACATGTCGCGCACCTTTTTTGTTAAAGAGTAAATTCCATTCGTGCGTCGGACCTGCCACAATTTTTTTTAAATCATGGGTACATGGATGATTTCTTCAAGGGTAATGGGGACCTATTTTTAAATTTAGGAGTCGGACAGCAAAGAAATTAGTTTGTTTTAGAGCAGAAAAAGAAAACATATCCCAAAAGCACTTATAGTTTTTTTATAATAAATTTAAATATACAACATTTACACTAACTTATACTTTAAACATACATATTATGATACATCGTTCAACTTGTATTCATCATCCGAAAGAAAATACATTTTTTTTTTTTTTTTTTATAATAATTTCTTTAAAAAAACTTATCAAACAACATGTATTATATTCCCAGGAGTTAAAAAAAACTCATTTTGGGACTGGTATTATTCACATTTTTAAATTACATATTGCACAATCAAAAAGACGAATAAGAAAGACGATTCAAAATTAACACATTCAATCTTAATCCTAAACATCATATCTAATTATTCCTTCTATTATTTTTAAATAAACAAAATTAATTGTACAAATTTCAAAGGGTATAAAAATATTACACATGTCAAATTACCTATTTCTTCTGCGGTAGCAACGCACCGGGTATCAGCTAGTAAATGTATAATAAAATAACTAGGAGTACTTACTACCTTGTACCAAAGTTAATCTGAAAAACATCTTTCATATAAGACGGAATTTTTACGAATTTGACATTTTTAAACAAGCGCACTCCAAAAAATACATTGAATTCTCAGCATTGAAATTCGCGGCAAACACATTAGAATTTGCTCAAAAATTTAATTGGTTGTTATAGCATGAGAATCTGTTTCTTTTCTCTCAAATAATTGTAAATAATTTGAGTTTTTGTCAAACTTAGTCTCAGAACTACTAATTAAACGAAATCTGATATTAGGTATTTTTAACACACCCTGTTTAAACACGACATATGTGAAGAGAGGCTGGATTATTTTTTGGTAACATCCCTTATTTACGAGAATTTATGCAAGGATTTATATACACATAAATTATGTTTAAGTGTTTAATACGGGATAAGATATTAGATGGAACGGGGTGGAAGAGAATGCTATTGTTATATAGGGGCTAACTAAAATAAAATTATTAGCCTTGGAATATTAATATTACATTTAACAACCTTGTTAAGATGTTTTTTTATACTAAAAGAACATTGTTATCATGAGTAATTTTCCTAATTAATTTTTTTTCTTTTTTCTAAGATGCTTATAAGTATATTATCAAATCGTTTTCTTACAAATTACTAAAATATTGTGTGTAAGCCAATAAAAAGAATTCATATTCTGAAAAATAGTTGTAGTTAATTTTTTTTTAGCGAAAAATCTATTTTTTTTTTGTTTTTAACACTCACTTTACAGTTTCTGATGTGCATTAACTATGAGATTAAAGAATATTTAGTTTCAAACTGCTTTTTTATAAATATAATGATAAGTACAGTTTTATCTAATGGCGTTGCAACCTAAACTCATCTAAAAACATTTTCAAGGTTGATAATTTCACATTTTCATGCGAAATCGTCTATTTTTTGTGAAAATGGCTAACACGAACAGTTTAACATTCAAGTTATCTACTTCAACCAATATGTTTTGGCTTTAGGACTATCTTAATCATCATCATCATCATCTTAGCCCGTTGAGGTCCACTGCTGGCCTCCCCCTGCCGTCTCCACTCCTCCCGATCCTGCGTCGTCCCCATCCACTGTCTTCCAGCAGACTTCCTGATCCGACCGTCCTTGAGGCCTCTGGTTCCTCGGTCTCCACACCAGACCGCGTTTCGTCCATCTGTCTTCCGTCATTCTGGGCTATGTGACCGGCCCATTTCCACTTCAACCAAGCAATTCACTGCACCACGTCGCAGACTTTTGTCTGGCGTCGGATCCAATCGTTCCTTTTTCGATCTCTTAATGTTATTCCAAGCATAATCCTCTCCATGCTCCTCTGTCCAACTTGCAACTTATGGGAGGATTGCTTGGTCAGAGTCTTGTTTCCGCGCCATAAGTAAGGACGGGCAGAATGCATTGGTTGAATACTCGAGTCTTGAGTGAGTTGGGGATGGAGCTTGGAATGTGGAATTTAGCTTTCCAAAAGCCACCCAAGAGAGATTTATCCTCCTATCCAACCTCGCTGGTCTGATTGTCTCTGCCGATGGTGATTTTGTGACCAAGATAAACATAGTTGTCGACTTTTTCCACAGGTAGAATTTTTCCATCCGTGTTGACGTTTGTTATCAATTTCGTCTTGGCTACATTAATCTTGAGTCCAATTTAGGCCGATTCTACCTTTAGGTCTTCAATCATCCCTTATTAGAATGAAAAATCTTCACTGCTCAAATTATCATTCGAGTTCATACATAAAGGTCCTGTTCTTTAATATCAGTCTTATCATACATTAGAGCCTTTAATCGCTCAAGCGACATCAAATATTTACATGGGAATAGATTTTTATTACAAAATAAAATGGAAATTCCAGGAATGAAGAAGACAGGTAATAAGCACCATAGCGATGGCTTATTTCTATACGAAGACAAATTTCGTTCAAATTTCGAAAGGACACCGTTCGTAATTAAAGGCTTGTAAAACTGACAAGAATTATTTTTCCAGTTGAATTTAATGAATGTACATTGTAACCGTGATTTTTATATCTCTCTCTTAATTTTTCACTCTTTTCACTCTTTCTTGTTGTTTATATATATTATATATTGTTGTATAAAATGTGAAATCTGTAATTCGCATCATTATCAGGTCCTTATATTGTATATTTATATTATTTTTGTTCATGGCTGTTGTTTTCCAATAAATAAATAAATAATAAAAACACTATTTCTTTCCCGAATCCGCACCCAATAGTGCACAAGGCACTGCAGGTCCACTTATTTCAGTGCATCTTTTTATTATCAAAGTAAGATGATCAGTCTTACGCTTCAGAACCAGTCCAAGGTATCACACACGAAATATTAATATGAAAATAAAAATATTTCATGTTTACCCCCTTCGGGAATCGAATCCGCGACCTTATGCAAGGTAGATGCGCTACCACTATGCTACGAGGTGGACAATCTGTAAAAGTCGCAAGTTAAACTAGCAAAGAATAATAACCGCGATGAAAAGTTGTTATTTGACATTTAAAAAAGTATTCTCATTTCAGTATTTTTTCTTTGTACACGCCGATTACTTTGTTTTTTAATAACCACGAAGAAAAGTTATTATTTGGCATTTAAAAATGTATTCTTATTTCAGTATTTTTTTTTTGTACACGCCGATTCCTTTGTTTTTTAATAACCCCGAAGAAAAGTTATTATTTGGCATTTAAAAAAGTATTCTTATTTGAATTTTTTTTTTGTACATGCCGATTCCTTTGTTTTTTAGATTAAACCCATTTTCTTGTATTACGGAAACAAAACATAAAACAATGTTTCAGAATAATAACCCAAAAGCAAACAGAATCGAAATACTTACCAAAAAACATTAATCACTGTTTCTTTGTTAAATTTTATGAACTGAAGTGGAGCTTACGTAAATAATATAAAATCATGATGCAGATTAATTTCTTCTTATTTATGTTAAGTTACTTAAACCAAAAAGAGAAAAATAACAATGGTTAAGAGTCTAGAGAGAGCACTGATTTAATAAAATAGTAAATAAGCAATGCTTTTAAATATTAACCTGTCATTATCTATTACATAATATATTATGTATTCCATATTTTATTTTATTATATGACTAGTTTAAATAGATTAAGTTAAACGTTCACTTTTAAGTACTTTTATTTTGACTATGGTGTTGACAGGGCCCAAGGTAGCTGACTTCTGAGTGCAGAGAATAGGTGTCTTAGAAGAATTTTAGGTGTGCGGTGGTTTGACTTTGTAAGGAACACAGAGGTGAGGCAACGGACACAGCAACCCTTGGAATCTACTGTCCTCCGGCGAAGGAGTTTCTGCTGGCTAGGCCATAGACTACGTATGCCTCCCGAGAGCCGCCAACATGCTTGCCTATTTTGCGAGCCATCAGGTTCTCCACTGGTCGTCCACTGTTGACAATTCGTCGGCAGTTTGCGTCAGAGCTGCGGGACGTGGACTTGACTTGGGAGGATGCACGGGAGCTGGCGGCCGATCGCTTGGCCTGGAGGCAGTTTGTGGATTCCGTATGCTCCACATAGGGAGCGGATATGGTATGATGTAGTTTGTAGATCAGATATAAAGAAATTAACCGATAACCACTGGGTTATTGCAATTTTGGTTGTCTATTTTACCATGACGCAATTTCTCAGAAGGGATAGACGGAGGATAGAACGTTACACCGCTTAGTTCTGGCGTACTTCGCTTCCTTCACATTTATACATCTTCTCATGCACGCTTGTTGACTAATCCGGATTTTCACAATCTTAGCGCTAGTCATAGCTATTACATAATATTGAATATTTGGACGTCAAAAATCACAGAAATAAATCAATGTAATCTTTAAATAAGCCAGATAGAGTATTTTAAACATTGATGCTATTATAGAGCTTTGATGATGACGTCAACGTCTGCTTTTTTATAGAAAATATTCCAAATGAAATCTTTCTTTTGGAAAAGACTTGAGCTGCGGATTATTATCCTAAAAGAACATCTGTAAAAAATATCTCAAAGTTCGCCATTTTACCTTTTTCCAAAACACTTTGGTAAAAAATTAATAAGAAATTGAAAGAAAAATAGATTTGGAAATTATGATTATTTAAAAAATGTAAAAAACACGGTGAAACGAAGGTCTTTCGTTTGATGATAATAAACATAATATCCAATTTGATAACTGGAAAATGAAAAGAAACACTAAGACATAATGAGTAGGTGTTTAAGGAAATAATAAAACCTAAAATGGAAAAAAATTCTTCTTTTCTAAAGCAATACATTAAAGGCAGCGAAATTATGAAATACTCCAAATATAATGTTTACCAGTGCGTGATTGTATTGGGATTTTACTTAAATGTAGGGTTGCCAAAAAAAATACCGGTAAGTCGGTATTTAGCTACCAACGGATCCGAATCATGAGCAATGACTCTAAAAGAGTAGCACAAAATATTCTGGTTTGAAAATTTATTGCTGGGAATGATTCTTGGACAAAGTCTTGGCGTAGCAGCGGGAACGTCGAGGCACAGGAGCAATCAAGAGATACGTTCCATGACCCAGCAACCCCTTATCATAAGCGCAGTTAGAGCCAGTCGCTGTAGGTGGGACATGTGTGTCGTTTCGGGGAAGCTAGAGCGATTTCCTGTATGCATCTCGACCTGCTGGAGTTAGACCTCTGGGTAGGCTGAGACAACGTTACATGGAAAATGTAAATGCTACCAAGTATGAAGTCGTGGGTTCGATTTCCGTGAGCGTCGATATGAATTATTTAACCTAGAGAGATAACCATATTTTATGGTACTGAAAAGATAAACTAGCGCCTGAGAGGCGCACAATATTTAAAACCTATTAATTCAATAAAATAAAATAATTTATATAATTTTTTTAAATCTAAATGAATTTTCATATTATTAGTAATAAGTAAATAAAACATAAATGTTTATTTTCATATCTTTCTCGAGTGCCGTATTGCATTTAGCCAAGGCTTTCTTCGCAAGCTAAATATTGAGAAAAGCAGTCGACATAAGAAAAACTCAGTCGACATAATCCGATCCACACGCGCGTTGACTTTCTTCATTTGGACGTTTGACGTTTAGCCGCGATATCGCGTGCGAGCGCCGAGCCGAGCATTGCCGAGGCAACGTTCGGGAATGCTCGGCACGGCGAACGTGGTATGAACGTATGTTTATTGTGATCGTCAAATCGTTAGCGTTAGCACGTGGTTAGCACGTTTTTAACTACGTCGATAGTTATCTGTGATTGAGCTCCTGTGCAGAGCCCTATGCACTATTAGATGTGAATAAGCCATTTGTTTTAATTGGATTATTAAACCCTGTGTTAATTACTGTAAATCAAACCTATTATTAAGCAATAGATACGCACACTAATGATTATTATGATGTGAATATTTAAATGAATTATAAATGGATGAATGAATTTGCAGTAGTAGTAGAATTAATATTGGTTTATTCCATCAGACTGATCATTCATTTTGCCTTCATGTAAAAAAAATATCAATATTAACTGTACTTCGCGTACCAATACAGTGAAAGCCCCACCCTTTCCCTAGAACTGTTTTAAAAGACTATTGATCTTTTTTCGAGTCCAGCAAACAACTCTACCGATTTTTTAAAGCTAATCCGCGAAAATTTAATAGATTCAGTATTTTAACTGGAAAAAGCGGAAGAAACTGAAGGTTAAATACGCGACCCAAATGCTTTCATTGCCCCTATCACTGTCCTCGGCTCTATGATTGTCATAAACACATAGCACCCAATACAGTGCCCTATGCTCCATTGGGTGCGAATAGTGGAAAGTAATAGTAGTAATTTATTTATTTGGAGAAGTAGCAGCTTCATTTCTAAAGCCATTTACGAGGTGTCAACTTATGACAGCTGATTTTTTTTTGCAATATTGACGAAATGCATTTATGCAGTGAAAAAACGAGAAATAAACATTCCCATAGTTGATGTCCCAACAGAGATAGAGAAACTCTGGAAACGAATGTGGTTATCTATCTAGGCATTAAAGGGCTTATGACCTGTCATTGGCTGGGTTAAGTGGTACTTTGATGTACCACAACATTTCCCCATTCCGCCCATCATCAGCGATAAATTTTTGATCTCAGACCCAGCATGTGTATAATCCAGTAATTTGTCTACAAGTACTTGTTATTCATTCAAAAATGCTGTTTAAAATTACCATAGTTATATTTTATGAATGTTAAGTTTTGAAGTCTTCATTTCTTCTTCATTAACTGAACTTAGATTTTATGTATGTTATGTATTTCTGTTGTACACCTATGTAACAGGACTGCTAATATCCAGTTTTTAGCTTATTTGGCAGTCCTGGGCCATAAAATACGTATCCATAATATAAATAAATTTATGAACCAGTAAAAAAAAAAAGGATTTTACCGGTAACCACTACTTTTGCGAGCCCTATTCAGGTTAGCCTGAATCTGAAGAACGGAAGCGTTCTCTACGTTCCAGCGTGTTTCCATGGAAACTTATGGAATCATACATACCAACACACCCTCACCCGTGCCTGTGTCTGTTTAGCCCTGTACGTACACGTCCAGGGATGTTCAACAGGTAGCACCGGGGATTCCCGGAACCCCCGTACCCCGGCCCCCCACCCCCGGTACCACGCACTCCGCAACCACTCACAGCCGCAGCCGGTTTGAACGCTTTGCATCTTTTATTTGGTACTTAAAGAAAAACACATATACTGCGGTACCGTTTTTATTGTAAATGATTGACGCCTTTTAATGGCAGGAGTAAAGAAACTTATAAAATGATCATAAAACATCAATTTAAAAAAAAAAAAAATCCAGTCAATTTAGTTGAATCAAATTCTGTCAAATTCTGACGTAAACCGCCGCGCCGAGTACCCGATGACTTGTAAAAAAGGCAACCATAATGATGTATACGTCAGGCAGCATTCATATGCTCCACATAGGGAATAAATAACACAAAAAGGTATAGTATTAAACTGCAAAAGAGCCAATAACATTTTTGAGTCTAATAATTAAACTAAAAACATGTTTTAAAGTAATATATTACAAGATGGAATAACGCCTTCATTCATTCGTGTCTTCAATTATCTAAAAGCTTTTAAATTATTTTATTCACCAGAAAAATAATTCTAAGAATTCTTCACAAAATATGAAAGAGGATACAACTTCTCCTCAAATGAACGACTATACATCGCCATAATACAATATCCTTTTCAGATGAAATTCTTTCTAAGATTTTCGACAAAGGAATCCAATATTACATTATATTGGAGGCTTTATGAGTAGATCTGAATTTTTATTATCACAATAAAGGCTCATATTACACGAAACCTTAGATCCCGACTATTTAAAAGGTACGCTATTAGCTTTTATCAACAAGCCAAAATCAGAAAAAAGCTACAAAGATAGTTTAGACGTGGTAAATGGAAAACTTTGGTGTAATATTTAAGCTATTTTTTTGTCAGATTTAAGTCGTAAGGAGTTTTAATATTTTTATTTTTCTTAACTTTTTAGGAAACGTGCTAATTTTTAAAGCGTAGTTTTGAAGGGTTAACAGCCTTTATTATTATCGTAACTGACATTCCGCATTTTTGAAAGAAAACAAAATAATTTATCATCATCATCAAACCTTATCCGCTCCCTATGCGGATCATATGGATTCCACAAACTGCCTCCAGGCCAAGCGATCGGCCGCCAGCTTCCGTGCATCCTCCCAAGTCAAGTCCACGTCCCGCAGCTCTGACGCAAGCTGCCGGCGAATTGTCAAGGAACACCGAGGTGAGGCAACGGACGCAGCAACCCTTGGTATCCACTGTCATCAGGCTGGCTCAGCCATATACTATGTATTCATCCCGAGAGCCTTGACCCATGCTTGCCTATTTCACAAGGCATCAGGTTCTCGGCGTCCTGGTCGTCCGCTGTTGACAATTCGCCGGCAGTTTGCATCAGAACTGCGGGGCGTGGACTCGATTTGGAAGGATGCACGGGTGGATGATCGCTCGCCTGGAGGCAGCTTGTGGAATCCATATATGTATGATGATGATGATGAAATAGACTTGGGCACACTAGTATGGTAGCACGTTCATTTTTTTTTTTGTTTTCAAGCGTCTCTCATTTTTCGTTCAGGATATTTTTCAAAGTTAAAAATAATGTGACCTCTGTGGTAGTTTGTGAAAAACATTTGCATTTATTACAGGTGAAAAATAATCACTGCTTTGAATACAAAATGAGAAGTACGATTAAACTGATGTTATCTACACAACACTTCTTGACAAGAATTAATCCCTAACAACAGGGTGTATTTGTTTTTAAATTACTTAACTTTGTGAAATAAAAAAGATAAATAATTGTATGCGTGTATTTTGGTAGTTTTTTAGTTTGGTAGAGGTAAAAATAGATCCTTTAGATATATTTCTCTCCCCATTCCAACTATTACGATTGTGTCCTGAAAATTTAAAAGTGATTTATTTTGTGATTTATTTTGTCTTTTTGTGATACTTACATTCTGAAAAATAATAAACATATTTATGGCTCATACTGACATCATTGAATTGTATTATCAATTTATTTTATTATTTCGTAACTTAATATAACTTGAGAGAATTTGACTTTGGCGCTAGTTTTAGGTACATTTGTAATATATGTACGTAGTATTAGGTCATATGAAATTGGCGTTTTACTGGCAACTTTGATCTCAAATATCTTCTCTTTGTCAAATTCAAATTTATACAGCTATTTACTCAAGTATTTGTGTTTAGAAAATTATAATTCATTTGTTTATTCCTCAATTGTTTTTTTCTTTGCGTCACTCAGTTTACAAAATGGAAAACTTGAAATATCGCGTTATTTACGAGTACGAGTTCCACCGTGGCACCAGTGTTGCAGAAACGGCTCGAAGGATTAATGATGTGTATGGCGACGGTGCCGCAAAAGAAAACACAGTGCGTTTTTGGTTCCAACGTTTCGTTCTGGAAATTTCGACCTGCAGAACAAGCCCCGTGGACGCCCGGAGACCAAAGTTGATAATGAAGAATTGAAGGCTATTGTGGAAGCGGATCCATCGCAAACCATGTCCGAGTTAGCTGCAGGCTGCGGTATTAGTGATAAAACTGTTTTAATCCACTTGAAGCAAATTGGGAAGGTGAAAAAGCTTGAAAGGTGGGTACCTCATGAATTGAGTGAAGCAAATCAACAAACGCGCGTTGACTGCTGCTTTGCATTACTCAACTGGCACAATAATGAAGGGATTTTGAATCGAATCATGTCAGCAACTGCAAACCATGATGGAAAAGCTAGCTGCTAAACCACCGAGGCTGGTTAATCGCTCTAGGTCACTGCTGCTTCATGAAAACGCTAGACCACACACTGCACAACAGACAGCTACCAAATTAGAAGAGCTTCAATTGGAATGTCTAAGACATCCACCGTACTCTCCGGACCTTGTCCCAACAGATTACAATTTTTTTTCGAAATTTGGATAACTTCTTGCAAGGGAAAAAATTCAACTCCGATGGGGCAGTCCAAACCGACTTCAAAGATTTTATTGATTCCGTCCGAATGGTTATTTTAGTAAAGGGATCGATGAACTACCTATGAGATGGCAAAAGTGCATAGATAGCAATGGTACATACTTTGATTAAATAAATATATTTATAAATTAAATAAAATATATATATATAAAAAAATAATAAAAAAAAATCAACTTTATGTTCCTCCCATACAAAACGCCAATTTCATATGTAAGGACCTAATATATCCACAAAGTAAGTTCCGTTTGGTTTTATAAAAAAAAAACGTGTACATCTGTACATCGGTATCTACCGAATTAATATTTATTTAACAAAAATCTACAACTGTTAAGCTAATCTAGTTTGCTTTCGAAATTTTGTAGGCACTTGTCTTAGCGTGGCACAAGTTTTTGTATGCCTTCTTCATAGAAGGTTGCCGCCTGTACCTTCAACCATGTGGTAACATGTTCTTTCAGCTCGTCAGCATCGTTGAAGTGTTGACCACCAAGGAAAGATTTTAGGTGTAAGAAGAGATGAAAGTCGCTAGAAGCGAGGTCCGGGTTGTACGAAGGATGATCAAACACGTCCCAGTCAAATTCCTGTAGGAGTTTTTTTGTCAAGTTTTCAGTGTGAGGTCGGGCATTATTGTGGAAAAAAACAAGACCTTTTGACAGTAATCCTCGGCGCTTGTTCTGTATTGCGCGGTGCAATTTCTTATTGGTCTCTCAGTAAACACGTGCATAGATTGTTTGGCCTCGTGGTAAGAAATCAATCAGCAAAACGCCTTTTTGAAGTGAAAACTTCTTTGGAATCGTTGGGAGTGATTTGAAAATTTATGAAACGAAAAAGCGACTAAAAAGAGACAAACATATAGATCTATGGGATTTAGCCTGCGAGAGAATGAGATAAAACACAGTTTCCGCCGGCTGACAGTAGTTCCATCTACCTCATCAGATACATCTACCAGTTGATCGCCGGCACCCTTTATACTTTATAATGTGGAGGTCCTAGGCTATAAAACAGAATTTGTTCTATTCATGTATCTGAAGAGGTAGATTCGACTCCCAAAATTTTGTAGCAAAACCGAGGGAGAAGGCGCCTTGACGCGGTATTTCACAGATATATTGATAAAATCGAAACAAAAACTTTTGTCTCATACTTTAGTTATAAGCCGCTCGTATCACTTGTAGAAATTGAAGACATGGATCATGAATAATAAAATGAAAAAAAAAAATCAACTGGGTACCAATATTTATAATACATAAATCCTATAATTATCCCACTCCTGATACTGCATTTATCTCATTCTCTCTCAGCTTAGTATTATTAAGGTTTCAATTCTACCTGGTGTGAACTGCACACATGTTTTTTTTTGTCCCAAAAACGGTGCACATGACTTTTTGAGGGGTCGAGATTTGCTTAGACAACTTTCGTTAGGAACAAAGTGTGCCTCCATTCAGCGGCGGCATTTTCAGTAAAGGCTGACATTATAAAGAAGCACTACAAAGAACACGTCGGCAGCAGCGACCTGAAAATGGCGTGCATTTCTTCTCCTTGAGTCAGAGTAACTGCTGCGCATACTCGGAACTGCGAAGGCAGCGCTCCCGCGGATAGAAATACTAACGGAACTTACTTTGTGGATATACTCCGTATATTTGCTAAACTGCTGAAACGATCACTATGACATGTTAGGTATGATGTATTGATATTAAGAATATTAAGAAAATTCATTTTTTTGTTATTTAGATGCCATTAGAATTAATTAAATTCCTAGGAAACGCCAAATATTAATTTTAATTTATAACAAGTAGCAAGTATTGTAACGTTACGCGTAGGTACTGTCACATGTTTATGGTTCCCAAATTCTTTTTTCTTGAAACACCCAGTACATAAAATCAAATTAAGTTAAACGCTTACTTATTAATTTTCTAGTTTCCTTAAGTCTTGTTTATTAACGGCATTATAAAAATACTCACCCTGTACTTTCCCATACTTAGCGATCCGCGGGAAATATTAAATTTAAGAACCTCATTTAGTTCAGCCATGGAGGCTGTTTGGAATTCACCCAATGCGAAATATTACGTGAAAATTATATTCAAGGGTGATGAATAAGGGTTGCTGTTGAGGAAACCTGGAGGATTTAATGAGCGGTGTTAACTAATATTAATTATGTTTGTTATTTTGTAACTTAAATGAATTGTGGCTTAAGAAGATAAATTTTCGTTAATTTTTGTATCTCTACAACTTGGCTTGGTTCTTAAAATTGAATAAATGCAGGCTGTTTTCGCTTACTTTAACTACGGCTATAAATTAAGAGGCTCAAAATTATAGGAAGAACACTCAAGCTTGAGAAAAATTAGCGTCTTACTACACATCATCATCATTATCATACCAAACAAAATATCACACCCGATTGAGACACGATTAGTTTCGGCACAGCGGCTGAGGCAGCCTCGGCAGGTAAACTATTACGGGAAAAGAACATTGGCGTGTGTTATTCCAGATCTATTTAATCGGCTCCCAAAAAGTGTTTATGAAGAAAAAAATATTATTAAATTTAAAAAAAACCTTAAGACCCTCTTAAAGGGCACACAGTGATTTTGTTGCAACACTACCTACTTAAAATAAGAATATACTTATAATGTTAGATAATTTGTGTAATAAAATAAGAAGAAAAAAAAGTATTAAAATGTAATGTAACCCGCAGACAAGCCCCGGCTTTGCGGGAACAATAAATACATTTTATGTATTGTTTATAAAAAACATGTTTACTTTAAAATAAAATATTAAAAAAAAAAAAAAAAAAAAAAAAATACCATATCCGCTCCCTATGTGGAGCATATGGATTTCACAAACTGCCTCCAGGCCAAGCGATCGGCCGCCAGCTCCCGCGCATCCTCCCTAGTCAAGTCCACGTTCCACAGCTCCGACGCAAACTGCCGACGAATTGTCAACAGTGGACGACCAGGACGCCAAGAACCTGCTGCCTTGTAAAATAGGCAAGCATGGTTAAGGCTCTCAGGAGGCATACGTAGATATATGATTATTTTTTAACATTTAATAAGTTAAAGTATCAAGTTTCTGTTATAAACTAATGATAATTTTTTTATTTGAATATTAAATTATCAAAAAATCGAAGTATGGTTTTTCTTATACAAACGCTAAAAAGAAAAAAATCTCTTGAAAAAATAACATGTTGCATCTATCCTACATGTAATTTTTAAAAAATAAACTTTTTCGCCTCCGTTATACAAAGAGTAACAAGACTTGTAGTACAACCCGAAAACTGGTGAATCTACATCATATTTGGAGTCGAATGTATATTATGACTTTTGAATCTGAGCTTGAAAAAAATATTTTTTTCTTCTTACAAAAGTTTTTTTAAGTACCGCAGATTAAATAAAATTGTACAAATTCTTATGAAAATGCGTTTTGTTATTTTGTTTTCTTTGTGGATAGTATTAATTAGACTAAATAAATTATACTTGATAACAATTTGAAAAAAAATATTTTTAAAAATCAACTTACTCAACTTTTTCGAATACTATGGGTAAATAAAAAAATCGACTCGAAATATGATGTAGATTCACTGGTTTTCCGCCTTTACACCGAGTTTTGTAACACGGTGTAGATGTATTTACTTTTCATTAATACATGTCAGTAAATATCATCTTGACTAAATTGGTACAAATTTCGATATAAATATTATTAAAATAATAATAATGCGAGCTCTCAGGTGAATGTTGTGGTAAAACTATGTATGATGGGTGCACTAATGTTTAAATAAGAGCAGAATGCAAGCCTGAGATAAGAGAAAGGATTCTGACGATGGTTCGGTCATGTAGAGCGAATGGATGATGAAGGAACGGCTAAAAGAATATATGATGCGAGTGTGCCTGGATGTAGAAGTCGAGGAAGGCCGAGAAAGGCGTGGCATGATCGAGTAAAACAAGTGCTTGAAAGTGGGCATGCGAGAAGTCGGAATAATAAGAAGATGCATGAATGTGTAGGAAGCAAAAGATGTATGCCAGGACAGAGTGGTGTGGCGTTCTATCCTCTCTGCCTACCCTTTCGGAGAAATAACGTAATGGTTATTTAGTTAAAACATTATGTACTGTGAAGTTAACAAAGTATTTCATTTCTTTGTGTGGGAAGAATCTAACCCAAGTTCCAAATAAAAAATAACATTGAGGACGCATTGAGAACATCTCCTCGTTCAAAATACACAGTTAAAATCACACAAACCAAAAATTAGTCTGTTTTTCCCGCAGTAAGTATTATTTGAAATAAATGTAAATCTACCCCAAAGAACTCAAAGCCGAACAAAAGGTGGATTATTTGATACTTGAAGGGTGATTTTTTAAGAGGGATTTTTAAACGAAAACTTTTGGATTTTGATAAGGGATGATGTCACGAATTTCAGGAAATGGAAGTGACGCTGAAACAATAAAGAATAAATTGTATTTGATGTGAAGAATCATTTGAAAATAAAATATTGAAGCTTTTTTTAAAAGGGAATATTTAAATTTATGCGTAACGTATTTAAAAATAATATCTACGTATAAACGTATTTATATATTTTTACATTCCTGTCTTTAGAATATTACCAAAATGTTTTGATGCTTTCAACGGCAGAGGCAAATAAAACGACTTGTAAATGTATTTTCCAATACGTTTTTATCCAAAGACATTATTATTTATGAAAGCTTTTTAAACATACGTTTATTGGATTAACTTCTAGATTTGTTATGAATATTATTATTATTATACTGATCTTCCAAGGTTATAAACAATATATTTTCAGTGTGTCCAAATACTTGTAGATATGTGAAGCGTCGCGCCATTTTACTGTAATATTCCCTTCCAAACTTCTCGTCTCTGTTGAAATGTCGATTGTAGTTTAGATTTGTTGTTTGTTAATGTATGAATAATGAGGGAAATTCGTTTAGGTAGTTTGTCTCTTATTTATTATTTTGGTAAAATAATAATTGTTCGTTTAATACATAAAGAGTATACTCCACCACGTGACTCGCGGCCGCTTCCCATGCAAACGTATTCCTCGATTTTCTCCCTGGAATTTAACATAAGAGCAATGATTTTTTCATACATTTTAGATATCAACCAAATGCGCGTTTACATCGTCTTATTTGTTTGATATTTTATTTGTTAAAGTCCTTTATCTCCATATGTAAATTATTAAAAAAATAAGACAATACAAACATGCAGCTGGTCGATATCTAAAATGTGTGAAAAAAATCATTGCTCTATTGTAAATTCTAGGGAGAAATTCAAGGAATATGTTTGTATGGGAATGCGGCCGTAAGTCACGCGGTGGAGATTAAAAAAAAAAGTTATTTTATTATGAAAGAAATCTATGCAATCTTATGATATTTGCACATATTCTCAATTTGTAAATACTATTTTCAATAAAGCCTAAGCGGCTTGTGATTGAAAATAGGAATCGAGCCGTGTCGAAGTGAGGTATCAAAACCGACGATCTCTGGACTCAGAGACCGCTACGCTACCACTGTGCCACCACCCGTTCAAATGTTAAAGGAATGCTCTTTACATTAAATTTCAAAACTTATAAATTTGGTTAAATAAATGAAATAAAAGTTTTTGCGGTATTTATGACTATATTATTAAAAAAACAAACAAATTTGCTTTATTTATGTATTGTTATCGAAAACATAGATAGATTTACAAGTTATCACGTCTTTGATAAATATGTATGGAGAAAGGGTAACTTCTAATATTAAATTCCAAAAATCGTTAATTCTTTATAAAGCGAGTTTATCTTATTCGACCCTCCACGTCTACCTCCTCAGAACGTACCCTTATTGTACAGCCAAGTAGCACTTTTGACACAGAAAGGGTTGGAAGACAAGAAACAGGATGAAAAAAATATAAAAACAAGGATCCTTTGTCTGGTGTAAATTTATTCAGGACGTTCTGCCATATTCTGTTGAGGGCAAGATGAAGGAACAGATTTTACTGTGATAAATGTCTTATACGCCAAGTGGTTGATCAAAAAAGGTTTCTCGACGATACAAAGATACAAGGGACGTTTTCGAATCAAAGGGGTAGTGAAATATATAAATCAATCCAGGAAATGAAACTAATAAATTATCGACCACCTTGAACCCTCATGGTTACATGTTTTATTATTATTTTTATTGTTCCTTTTTTTGTTCTCTTCAATATATCAGTGATGTACATGATCATTTTACTACTACTACTACTACATGAAGGCAAGATGATCTGTCTTACGCTTTAGTACCAGTCCAAGGTATCACATATGAAATATTAATATGAAAATCTCATTATTTTAAAATGTACGTAGGTAATATTTATGTTAGTTAATTGATTTATTATGGTGATATAGTGTGGTTTTCCACTATTTCAATATTTCATAATATGTAAGACTTATGATTTAGTACGCCTCGTAGCATAGTGGTAGCGCATTTGGCTACGGTGCATGAAGTCACGGGATCGATTCCCACAGGTAGTCAACATGAAATATTTATTTTCATGTTACTAATATTTCATGTGTTATACGTTGGACCGGTACGGTACTGAAGCGTATGACTGATCATCTTACCTTAATTTAATAAAATGATCAAGATACACTGCACTTAATGAACCGATATAGTGCCCTATGCACCTTTGGGTGTGGATATTTATCTATTTATTTATTTGTTTTTACGCCCATAGGGCTTTTTACATAGACATTTTTAAATTATTACACAGTAGGTAGCTATTCATTACCGCCAGAGATAGCAGCCAGACACTGTTCCCTAAAATGCACTAGATTTGTGTTGAAAACGTCAATATTGTTAGTATACTTATTAGCCAGTGCGTGCATTCTACGTATCGGTGAGTTACCACTGTTATTGGTCGATGATTGGCTACAGTAAAATAGTGCATTACTACGGGTAACTCGACCAGGCACTCGTATAAACTAATTAAATTTGTTAGTTGACAGCAATCAAACATAGATTTTAATACTTTGAACAGAAAGAGCAAATCATTTAATATTCTTCTATTTTCTAGTGTTTGTATATTCAAAAAGTTATTTTAAAAAAGTTTATAATTTATGTTTACAATGGGAATATTTAATTTAAAATTAATAAAGCGCAAAAATTTATG
>JAGVSP010004486.1:0-15565 GCA_022494985.1 Micrasema minimum
TAATTTTGTTGTAGAATTAAAAAAATATCTAAATGCCATGCATTAACGAAAATTCATTTATTGGGACAGGATAAATTAATATCATTGGAAAGGATAGTCTTTTTTTATTGATATCAAATACATTTTTTTATGTATTTCCCGTGAGTAAATAAATAAATAATAAATATTTAAATCATAAACAATTATGTAATATAAACACAAAAATATTATAACAAGCTAAATTAAAATCACAAATACACGAATATGCTTATTATAACTTTCCACATACTGCCTTAGGTAATACTGCTTAAGGCTGTCAGGCATATTATAAAAGCCTCTGCATTCAGAAAGTCTGTTATATTCCCGACAGGTACAGCAGAGACTTCAAACCAAATTTTGCAGTATTAGTATCAGGTGGATGTAGATTGTGTCTTTGTCTTGTGTTATTACTGTGAACATCAAGGTTATTAAAACTAATAAGGACTTATATAATTACAATAAATTAGGTACCTACTTAATAATTAGGTAGTTTTTTCTCCGAAATATAACATTGACATAATGGCAGTTGATGAAAGATGCAAAAATTTTCAAAATAGATTATATGTATGTAAAGATGGTCCCTCAAACAAGCATCTGCTATATATAATCCCACTAATAAATTGATGTAAAATAATAAATTTGATCTAATTGATATCCCAACAGAGACAGAGAAACTCTGGAAACGAATGTGGGTTATCTAGGCGTCTACAGGGCTTATGACCTGTCATTGGCTGGGTTAAGTGGCCACTTGCCGTACAGATGATGGGCGGAATGGGGAATGTTGTAGTACGTCAAGTGGCCACTTAACCCAGCCAAACACAGGTCATAAGCCCTGTAAACGCCTAGATAACCCACATTCGTTTCCAGAGTTTCTCTGTCTCTGTTGGGATATCAATAATATCTGATATCAGCCCAGCATGGGTATAATCCAGTAATTTGTCCACAAGTATTTGTATTCATTTTCAAAAATGTTGTTTAATAAATTTAATTTGATATTTGTAAAAACAAGCGTAATATTTTCTTTGCACGGGATTCCCCATTACAATCGTAATCGCATTTCATTTGTACATGAGAAATAGTTAATAAATAATCAGAATTATCTAAAGAGATTGTTTCATTACAACAGGCTTCGAGCCCAAACCCCCCCTACTTGCATTTCACATGTAATAGTTAGTAAATAGACTCTCTTAACCGAGATCTCTCAGTTGTGATCATTAAACCAACTACGTTACATCTGCTGCAGACAGTGTTGTATTGAACTAAATAAAAAAATAAAAAACAGTACTTAATTACCACGCGAATCGTCTGGTAGAAAGTTGCTTAAGAACAATTCTGATTTGGTTAAAAACAAAAGTGGTCAAACTAGTTTGTGGATTGGTGGGGACCTCGTACTGAGAATATTATTGCTTTTGAAGTGAGCGAAGTGGCTTTACGTGCAATGGAAACTGTAAGCAAAATCTTTCTCGTCTTCGGTAAGTGTATTTTGCTAATTTTTAAGCTGTTTTATGTTTTTATGCGTTTGGAAATACGCTGTTTTGAAACCGGCCGGGAAGATGAGTGAATGAAAAAAACTGTTTGAATGTGAGGCCTAATAATTTAACGTGAATTATTTTATCTTATTTATAGGAAAAACAACAGTATCGATACATGAACGTAGAATACAAAAAAGCATGATTACCAATTATAGTTTTTTACATTTATACAATTCAAAGTAAGATGGAAAATAATAAATATAAAGAGATAAGAGGGAAGGATAGGATGAGTTATAAATTAATCATTTTCGTTTTAGTGCTATGAAGAGATATTTATTTTATTATTACCGGTTATTTTTAATGCTTAAATAATGTTTGTGTTTAAGTGCGAAAAAGCCGTCATTTTTTTCAGAAGACGCATTTGATCGATTTTTCGCCGCAATTCGCTGTATTTCCATTTGTTTTTTATTTATCAAAATATTTAACGTTTTTCCATATTTATCCTTTTTTAAATATTTAAAATATAATCGATATTTCATTTCTGTCCAATGAAATTATAACGTGAAACGAAATAAAGTTCAAAATTATTTCCGTAAACATTTTCACCGGCATTGATAATTTTAATATGAATAATTCATTAATATACCTAACAATAAATTTAAATAATTTTGCTATTAGATAATAATAATGTATGGCTCAAAGTGAAATTGTGTAACGAAGATTTTAATAATAATTATGAATTTGGTAATTTTTCTCTAAGTAAAATAAAAAATTAAATCTGCTTGATAAATGACGTTACAATTTTTGCAAAATTTCACAATTAATGCGTTTGAATAAAAAATGCTTGGAAACAGTGTGTTCATTATTTGCGTCTTGTTTTCGTAACAGTGGTTACGTTGCTGTGCAAGTTTTTGGAATAGATAAAAAATTTAACAATCTATGCGAATTTTTGGGCACATAATGTTTTGTAGATCGAGTGTTACCACGATTAGCTACCAGAACGAATCGAACCCGCGACCTTATGCACGGTAGCCAAATGCGCTACGAATGCATTGAACAAATAAACAGTAATGTGACGATGTAGCTTCAACACGCTTCGTTGGAAAAAAATCCTGTAAAAAACAAAATATTCAATGCATCCACTGACACTAAATTAAGGCTTATTTAATTTACAATTACGATTTTTCAGTCTATAAAATATTTCATATGTGATATCTCGGATTTGCGCTGAAGCGTGAGACTGATCATCTCGCCTTCATGAAACAAATGATCAAGATTCTCTGCACTTGCAGATTCATTCAATGCAGAGCCCTATGCACCGTTGGGTGCGGATAAGGGAGAGTAGTAGTAAGTCCGTTTATACATAAGCCCATAAAAAATGAAGGTGAGCGAATTTCACCCACGATTATGCACCCGTCTCGTGAGAATGGCCTTACTTAGCAAAATATTAACTTCTCGTGTCCTCGACATATCGCCCGTACAAGGATTATAAGGATGCAAATAATATCTTTCACTTTACTGTATTTCTGATTAATTTCTGACCCTCGCCAATTCTCACATTAATAATATTATAGCTGTAGACAATGTCCTATCTAGATATAACGGTTCACAGTTCACACACAGCAGCTATTTATTAATAGGTCAGGTTTATTAGGATTGTATTAAAGCAGAGTGCAAGGCTGAGATAAGCATTATCGACAAAATTAAGAAAGGGCTTTTACGATGGTTTGGTCATGCGGAGCGAATGAGTGATGAGAGAACGACTAAAATAAGTTATTATATAATTCTGGAAGTAGAAGCCGAGGAAGGCCGAGAAAGACATGACATGATCAAGTACTTAGTGGACAGTGAAAATTCGGAATAATCGGCGTGTGTGCATGAGAAGATGTATGAATGTAGAGGGAGCGAAAGAATTGTGCCTGGACAGAGTGGTATGGCGTTCTATCCTCTCTGTAAGTTAGTTAGTTAGTATAACCATATTTCATGAGTGACACCTTAGACCTTAGACTGATCATCAATGGTACCAGTCCAAGGCACATAAAAAATTAATATGAAAATCTCAAGTAAATAAATATTTCATGTAACCCCTACGGGAATCAAACCCGCGACCTCTCATGTACGGTAGTCAAATCGCTACCACTATGCTACGGGGCGAACGAAATTCATTAATGTCTTGGATAATCTGAATACTGGCTAGTACTTACTTTAATATTTTTTTTAAATAATGGATATGCATATTTCTCTAGAAAACAGTTAAATTCGTCTACTTCCATCGAGCATGTAAATACAATACCGCGTATGAGCCTCGCATTCCAAAATACATATTTACGGTGATTTTAGTTGAGGGACATCATAAGACATATTGATGATTAAATACAGATTTTGAAATTGATTGTTTTTGTCTTGTTTCTCTTAATAATGGCTTATAGGCGGCATTGCACTTTTGTAGGCGTTATGCACCTGCTTAGAGATTGCAATATGCAACTAAATGGGAAATATACATTGCTTAAGATTTTGTTTGGTAAATATAAAAATATATGCAAAATCTTAACACCAATAAATAAAAAAACCTTTGTTTTATTCCATTCAATTATTTTTTACATATCCTTAAGGGGACTTAATAATAACTTAACATTACTTAACACACCTCTTTGATTCCCAGAAAAAGTAATACCACTTCAAGCAATCGATAAAAAACTTTTCACCTTGAAGGTATTGTACGAATTATTATGGAGATTCGCTTTTCATAAATAATGTATGAATTTATTTCGAATTTATCCATTGGAGCGCCTGGAAATAATTTGTTGTAATTATATCTAAAATGAAAATCATCTATTTTCTAATACAGTAGTTTCGCAACTCAGAATAAGTCTTAAGGCTACACCCTAGGCAAGCGTTAAAAATCTTGTGTTCTTAAAGAAAAATTCCGGATTTTTTGACAGCCAGAAAGCTTCGAAGCAAGTGGCCTCTTAACCCAGACAATAACAGGTCAAATAAATGGTATCAAAACATCTGAATGCTACGATTTTATGGACTACCGTTACGTGTATGGGACGCAGTTAAAATCATATGGAATAATAATAAAACTTATATAGCGCCATTTTCGTGAGAAATCACCTCAAGAGCGCTTTACTATTAAGTATACTGTTTAATCTAAGCTTCTAGCGGTGGACTATATTACGCATTCTGTGAATTTGTGTGTGAGATTTTTGTGTTCGAGAGAACTTAGACAAGTTCAACCGAGTTAGTTCGGAGATGTTCCATAGGTGAGTAGGCGACAGTATTTGAGTCATCGATTGTTTAAAACTCGGCGCTTTAGCGATGGCGCGGTGAATTTTTATAACTAACACTATAAATAAATAGAAGTATTTAGATATTATTGATATCTCAACAGAGACAGAGAAACTCTGGAAACGAATGTGGGTTATCTAGGCGTTTACAGGGCTTATGACTTGTCATTGGCTGGGTTAAGTGGCCACTTGATGTATTACAACTATCTGATATCAGCCCAGCATGGGTATAATCCAGTAATTTGTCTACAAGTATTTGTATTCATTCCAAATGTCGTTGTTAGAAGTATTTAGTTTTAGAGAAAATCTTGTAGCCCTTATTAAGAAACAAAAATCCATAAATTTCTAACTATTTATTCTAACAAACACTTGATTTTTAAAAAACTGAAGCGGCATGCAATCGCTTAGTAGGCAAGGGACGCCCCTGAATTACAAACCAGATTATTTTGACACAATCAAAACATTACTTACAAAAATAAATAATTTTCTTATTATTTTTACAAAAACGTAAGACATTTGTTACTATTTTTTTGTAAAATGTGTAATTTACAAGACTCGTGCATCTGTCAGACAAGATAATTAAGTCTTTACTTTCCAAATGCAAATTATGTTTAGAAAATAAATTTGTGAATTACGAAGCATTTAATTTCATGTCTTTTCGCTTTCTAAATGCACCTATTGAAATACAAGATTGGACTTAATATGGAAAATTAATAATTTCATTACGTATCTATACAGAAAGTAACTTATGTATGTCCTTTTGGATATAGGTATTCTGCACAATATTGCCCTATTGATTTATTCATAAAAAGAACTCTAATTATCTGATTAATTGCATGGTAATGTAGTATCAATGAAAGCCCCACCCTTTCCCTAGACTGCTTTAAAGACTATTGAGTCTTTTTTTTTAGTCCAGCCAACTCTACCGATTTTTTCAACAAGCTAAACCGCGATTTAAAGATTGTTATTGTGATAAAAATACGGATGAATTTACGTTATGTACGTGAACAAATGCTTTCATTGCCCCTACCACTGTCTCGGCTTATGTATTTATAATTGTCATTGTTCCATCACTCAAACCAACCAGAGTCGGCCCAAAACACACCCTCTCACACACCCTTACTATTAAACTTGTTAATAATATTTTTAATCTGTATAGGTACTTATGGATATAATTATTGGTTCCCTATCTTACTGTGTTTTGTTTATATATTCATAATTGATATCCTGAATAAATGAAATAAAAATAAAATAATCGGTGGCTTCCGTAGCGTAATGGCTAAGATCCTGGACTCACGAAACGGAGGTTCCGGGCTCGATTCCCGGTGAGAACACAAAAATTAAAAAGTGATAGATATAGTAGTCTATTTTCAATGCAAAATACAAATGGAACATAAATTGTTGACAGCTCTCTTTGAAATAGCTTGTCTAGTAAGTGTTAACTTAACAGGTCTATGGAAAAAAAGTTTCTAAAAGAACATTAAAACATAACAAAATGTTGTAATTACAGGTTTTTTGCGTAATTTATTTGTTTATTTAAGTATCTCAACGTTCACCTTGAACTTAAATGAGTAAATATTATTATGCAAATGTACTTAGACTAAATTCCGATAAAGTAGGTAGTGAACTATCCAAGTATAACCACGTGGAAAATAAGTGTTAAATAGCCACAATAACAATTCCTGGAAAGGTTCAATTCAAACTCATCCATTAAGCCAAAATGCCGAACAATCTGCAAAAGGGTTGTACTTTGTACTACGCTACTCATACCTTTGCCTCGTAGCATAGTGGTAGCGCATTTGGCTACCGTGCATGAGGTCGCGGGTTCGCAAAATATTTACTTACATGTGATTTTCATATTAATATTTCATGTGTGATACCTTGGACTTGCACCATTGGGTATGGATAAGAGAAAGTAGTAGTAGTAGTAAAATCAATTTTAATAAACTGTATTGAAACGGATCTTGGATATGGGTAGAGTGGAGATCAATAAAATAATTCAACCGATCAAAAATATTAAAATGTATTTTTATTATATTTTCACTTAAATTCAACTAAAACACTGAATTCTCGTTATGTATGTAGATGGTAAGAATGTTTTTTCGGAACATCCCCCAGTGAGGACCATAAATTTATTTATTTATTCACATAACGGAGCGAATGAGTGAGGAAAGAGCGGCTAAAAGAAGTTTAAATGCAAGTGTGCCTGGATGTAGAGCCCGAGGAAGGCCGAGAAAGACATGGCATGACCAAGTACAACATGTACTTGAAAGCGGACATGTGAGAAGTCGGAATGATCGGCGTGTGTGTATGAGAAGATGTATGAATGCAGAGGAAGCAAAGGAAGTATGTCAGTATGGACAGAGTGGTATGGCGTTCTATCCTCTGTGCCTACCCCTACTGGGAAATGGCGTGATGGTTAGTTAGTTAGTTATTCACATAATAAATACATTAATTTGCAGTTTGAACAGTTGAAGTTTGTCTTGACCCGACTTGCTAAGATATAAAGTCAGGACATTAAATACATGATCTTACATTCTCAAGCAAACCAATACTCTCCCCCCCGGGTAATCCAGACGTTGCGTTGGCTCTAGTTTGAACTGATTGTAGTCTTAAGAATATTTTACTTTAATTTCCAAATTTTGCCAAAAAAACAGTTTTGGGCCCAAAATAGATAATAACTTAGTAAGGAAGTAGCCCTTCTGTAAGGCACACAGTAATTTAAGCCACTAGCAAATCTGGTACTGATATTCTCCAGTGTTCTTTATCAGCACCCTAAAAATATAGAAATCTAAGCTATTATCAAAACCACATGTATTAAATTTTATTTTATGCAAATAATTATATGAAAAATAAAAGTTAAGCTATACGAACTCCATGCTGTGTAAATTAAACATTGTTATAATATTAAATTACCCGCCTCTCTACAAATTGCGAAAACACTTTCGAATAATCATCGCCGGTTTCGAAATTTTAAAATACTTGCAATAGTGACTGAGAATCATTATAATGTCGTTTAATGGGAAACATGCACTTTTGTACCTTTATTATTTTTTAAATTGGGGCCTTTCTTTTATATTTTTTGCACTATTTTTGTAATTCCCCACATATTATTTATATTTATCCACTGATGACCACATGGTTAGTGGAATCTTTGTTATTTTTTGTATTTAAAAATTAATTAAAAAAAACACTATTTTGTGGCTTGAACTTAATTTAAACTATTCCCATTTTATGACAATTTACATTTGATATCTGTATCTGATCAAAAAACATCATCTTAGAAATCATTTCAGCTTCGAATAGAAGGGGCGTTTCCACACAAATTTTCTAAAAATATACGTTTCCTAGGGTTAATTTCATAACACCACTTTTTATCAAATACCAGCCTCCAAAGACTCCAGTACTTAGGCCAATACACGAACTCTGTGACGTAGATTTCTAGTGATGACGTAGATGCCTATTGATGACGTAGTGAGTGACATAGTGGGTAACTAGATACCTCAGAGACGGTAGTATTTTTCAAGTATGGAATTTCACTTCTCTGAAATTCTTGTTCGAAGCATTTTAGTGATTCTATTTGATTGACAAAATTGCGTTTTTAGATTTTATTGAAATTTTTAAATTGAGCTCTAACGTAAAATATTCCTATTTAACTCCACGAATGTTAGAAAACTGATTATTTTATAAAGCTTAAAGTAATTTAAAAAACGGGAAATAACTCATCCAAAAATATACAAAAAAAAATTGCCGACTCGGACAAAAATTCTGGAAAAAAAATAAAAATTCATAACACGAAAACTACAAAAAATCGGGCAATATTTTATTCGTACATGGGGTATATTTGAATACCCCTAGATGAGTGGAATCTAAAAAAATGTACCTCAAGTGACTTGACCCTGTGCGTGTAAATATATGTATTTATATTTATATATATTTATTTTTGTAACAAACTAGCATAGAAAGACTTTTTCCTTTACTACTACTCTCTATTCGCAACCATGATGCATAGGGCACGGCATTGATACCCAAATGCAGCGAATCTTGATCATTTGTTACATGAAGGCAAGATGATCAGTCCTACGCGTCAGCGCCAGACATGGTATTACACAATGAAATATTTTAATGTGAAAAATACATTCAAGTAAACATTTCATATTGACCCCGTCGGGAATCGAGCCCGCGACCTCATGCATGGCAGCACAACGCGCTACCGCTGTGCCACGGGGCGGACGTTCTTACGTCATATAAAGTTTTTTTTTTTTTCATCATCATATCATATCCGCTCTCTATGTGGAGCATATGAATCCAAAAACTGCCTCCCGGCCAGCTCCTATGCATCCTCCCAACTCAAGTCCACGTCCCGCAGCACTGACGTAAACTACCGACGAATTGTCAACAGTGGACGACCAGGACGCCTTGAAAAATAGGCAAGCATGGTTAAGGTTCCCGGGAGGCATACGTAGTATATCGCCTAGCCAGCCGAAACGCCTTCGCCGGATGACAGTAGATACCAAGCGTTGCCGTGTCCGTTGCCTTATCTCTGTGTTCCTTACAAACTCAAATCACCGCACACCTAATATTTTTCTATGACTCCTATTCTAAAAACTCAGAAGTCTGCCATTTTGGGCTCTGGTTAGGTGCCATGATTCGCAGCCATAGAGGAGAACAGGTGTGATGCAGGCGTTTGATGAAATAAAATAATTTGAAGCTAAGTCAAGCATTATTTAAGTTTTATTTTTATATCCCTACAGAGATGAGGTAGAATTTTTTTTAAATTCAGGAATATGGATATTCTTAACTAGTAGATAGTCTTAACTACAAAAAAATCAAGTAATTTGCTAATAAATGCTTAACTTCAATATCAATGCATAGATGGAGCTTTCAACTCGCTGGTGGATGATTCTTGATTCGTAGCATATACACAAAATCAAAAATGTTACCTGGTGTGGATATTCGCTAATAAGCGGAATGGGGAATGTTGTAGTACCTACATAAAGTGGCCACTTAACCCAGCCAATGACAACGCTGGAATATCCATATTCCTGAATTTGAAAAAAATCTACCTCATCTCTGTAGGGATATAAAAATAAAATATATACCTACTCCCGTCTTGGGATAAATCCAGATTTGTGTACAAGTATTTGAACACGACCCAAAATGTTGCATTATTTAAGTAGTTACATAGTGATTACTGATTACCATGGGTGCAATGTGTTGACATTGATTTTGAAACAAGAAACATGAAATATGTTAACAATCCATGTATTATTGGCTCAATGTTACCTTGAGTATGATTCGCTAAACCACTTCTTTCGTAAGGTCAAATATAAATGGCGTGAAATTGCAAATATTTCTGGTTTGCATTTTGAACCGGTATTGTCCAGACTCTAGAAAAAACACTCAATTATTTGTGAAATTTAAATAGAATATTTCCATCCTCTTTTTTTCTGATTTCATTTATTTATGGAATTTTCTCTTATTTTGTGCGAATTTTGGTAAAAACCAAATACAAAGTCTACATTTACGATTCTCTTGTCTTGTGTCCATAATTTTTTTTTAAACAAATACAAGCGGGAAACCAGTGAATCTACATCATATTTGGAGTCGATCTTGTAGAATAATATTTTTTTATTTGACCCATATTTTTCGAGAAAATTGAGTATGAAGGTTTGTTTTAAATTTTGCAAATTGTTATCAATTATCGTTTATTTAGTCAAATTAACAGTATCCATAAGTAAAACAAAATTAAGAACAGCATTTAAATATGAATTTGTGCAATTTTACTTGAGATTTAATGAGAATTAAAATTATATTTTTTTCAATATCAGATTCAAAAGTCATATTACAGATTCGACTCCAAATATGATGTAGATTCACCAGTTTTCGGGTTGTACCTAGAGTTTTGTTACTCTATGTGTAATACTATTTCAATGCATGTAAACATGGCTGTTATTGAAATTTAAATTCCATTTTTTTTTTTTTTTAATGGATGTTTATTTAATATAGCGTATTTTTTTTAATAAAAAAAACCCGATATGAAAAATAATATTACTACTATTTCTACTACTACTTTCCCTTATCCGCACACAATGGTGCAAAGGGCACTGCATCGGAACACCAAGCGCAGTGTATCTTTATCATTTTATTACATGAAGGTAGGATGATCAGTCTAACGCTTCAGTACCAGTCCAAGGCACAAGAAATGTTATTATGAAAATCACATGTAAATAAATATTTGCCTACGGGAATCGAACCCGCGTCCTCACGGTAGCCGAATACGCTAACTAGGCTGACAGAATCTAACTCCGGATTTATTAACATCGACAAAGCTTGAGAAGATGTATGAATATGGAAGAAGCGAGTGAAGTATGCCAGGACAGAGCGGTGTGGCGTTCTATCCTCTCTCTGCCTACCTCTTCGGGGAAATGGTTAGTTAGTTTTATTTTTCACAAAGCTTTGAAAAAATTATCAGAAATACTGGTATTTTCTGGAGTAACACAGAATGATTTTTATTGCGAAGACAAGCCTTTAAATTCCTACGAGACTCGGCTATCATTCTGAGAAAAAAAGTACATCAGTAGGTAGTTATATCACTCGCTACATTTCGCAATACAACATATTAACGTGTTTTAATCTATCTCACATGTTGCTCGTATTTCTCTTAAGTTATGGTCTATAATACTAGTTCAGAGTCCGAGTGTTTATATTTATGTACTATCTACATTGTTACATGGAAGTCTGCAAGGCATAAGTTTGCACAGTGACATTCGTTCGATACCGTGGTATCGATAGCCGAGAATAGCCGATCTAAGCCGAGCGGGGCCGATGAACGCCATATCGCGGCCGAATGTCAAACGTTAAATCAACGCGCTTGTCGGATTTTTTATTATGTCGACTGCTTTTCTCAATATTTGGCTTGCCGAAAACCGGCTAAATTATAATAAAGATTGAATGAATATATGTGAGAATAAGATATATCTCGGGAAATGGCTCGCGACTAGTATGCGCTCGTTTTATAATCCCAATCGATATCTTTTAACGCGTGTTCCATTGTGATCGCGAAAACGTTAAACATCCATGGGTAAGAAATCGTTATCACGTCGCTTATTTCCGAGTCGGTACTGATCTGTGATCGAGCAACTGGTCTAAAATATAAGTAAAATAAATTGCAGAGTCATCTGCAGGCGATTACTAGTACTTAAATTAAACTCGTTCAGAGTCTTAATTTCAAAATAAAGTAATTTGCTAATAAATACTTGACTTCAATATCAATGCATAGATGGAGCTTTCAACTCGCTGGTGGATGATTCTCGATTCGTAACATATATATACAAAATAAAAAAAGTTACCCGGTGTGGATATTCGCTAATAAGCGGAATGGGGAATGTTGTAGTACCTACATAAAGTGGCCACTTAACCCAGCCAATGACAGGTCATAAGACTTGTAAACGCTCGAATATCCATATTCCTAAATTTGAAAAAAATTCTACCTCATCTCTGCAGGGATATAAAATAAAAATAATTATTGTTCGTTATTAATTATGTTTAGTATTTGAAAAATACTACCTTGCCTAGTCTGTGCCTAGTGATAGCTAGTGACCCACTACGTCACTCACTGGGCATTTACGTCATCAGTAGACATCTACGTCACACGTTTCAAAGTGTGAGTGTATACTGGAATCTTTAGACGATGGAATTTGATAATAAGGGGTGTTATGAAATCAACCCTAAGAAGTGTATATTTTTAGAAAATTTGTATGGAAACGCCCCTTCCAGTGAATTAATTTTCAAAGTCATACACATATATAAAATGACTTAAATATGTTATTACATAAGTATTTTGAATTTTCAATCAACGAGAGCCTTTACCATGCCTGCCCATTTTACAAGGCATCAGGTTCTTCGCGTCTGGTCTTTCACTGTTGACAATCCGTCGGCAGTTTGCGTCAGAGCTGCGGGACGTGGACTTGACTTGGGAGGGACGCACGGGAGCTGGCGGCCGATCGCTTGACCTGGAGGCAGTTTGTGGACTCCATATGATATGATGATGATGATGATTTAGAATTTTCAAGCAATAAATATTGAATCCGCTTAAATAGTACTTTGTGTAAGCTCGCCTTGATTTCCTAGGCCAACATTGCTTAAGCTATCCGGTTCCGGAGTCAGTAGAATGTAACGCCGTAAATTAAATCGAGTTCAGAACATTATTCAATCGTTCAAGACGAACTCTGTTTACGGGGATATCTACTTCATGAGATTCTTATATTGACTTGTGAGCCCAGTTTTCTGTGTATGTATTAAAATAAAACAATAAAAAAACGTCGGTGAAATCCGAAAGATTTTTGTAAAAAACAAAACCATTATTTTAAACAATCGTATCTCGCTAATGTATTTCTTATCCGATTCACAAACGGATAGCACCCATGGTTTTGTGATTTAAAAAAAAATAATAACACAAGTTAATTCCCAAACCTTGAGGTTTTTTGTTTTTATTTTTCTGCATTCCCAATTTTTTTTTTTTTTATTATGCCGTAAAACAGCAAATTTAGGTATTTCTCAGGATTTTACTCCCATAAAAAAACAAGAAATCTCATAAAATGCTTAGTGAAATAGCACCACTGAGGGGGGATATCGTACCCATTATACACTCACAGCTGTCCTGGGAGTCTCTCTTTCAGATGCACATAGAGGAAAAATATTTTACTATGTCATCTACTCTATGCAGTTTTGTGAGGGGGGAGGAGGATATATTTGCATTTGCATACACCCCCCCGCCCTTCTAAAGTCACCCCCCTCAGTATCGCCGTTTATTTATTTACAGAAAAAATATAAAAAAAACAAATTAAATCTAAAAGAAAACAAATAAAATAGCAACACTATTATAAAAAAAGTTATTTACTGCTTCCAGTTAAACAATTTACTTGACTTTTGTTATGTAAGAGTCTGCACTGAATGCCGCACCCTTTCCCTAGACTGTTTTTTAAAGACTATTGAGTCTTTTTTCAGTCCAGCACAACTCCGCCGATTTTTTAAAGCTAATCCGCGAAATTTGAAAGATTCAGTATTAACAGAAAAAAGCGGAAGAATTTAGAAGGTTATATACGCGACCAAATGCTTTCATTGCCCCTATCACTGTCTCGGCTCTAAGATTGTCATAAACACATTCGCCCCAACCTGCTCAAGCAGCTGGCCCAAAATTTACAGTGATAGGGATATTAGTAATTCTACCCCTTTTTTAGTCGTTAGTTACAACTACCTACCGCCCAACCACAGCCAACCACGCCCAGAGAATTATAGTTAGAGATAGCGGTGATTTTTTTCTATCGGCAATGACCTGAACATCTGAAGTAAAGTTTGCCGATTTAGTTGTGGGACAGCCACTACCGGACAAGTGGCCACTTCCATCTTATGGTAATTTGAAAGTGGATATGTGTGTTATCTCTATGTTAGGTAAAATAGTAAGAAGTAACCGGAACGGAACTAGGCTAACTCTAGCGTTTATCTTATACATATATTTATGTATAATCTTCTCGTCAGAATGGGGCGAAGGTTCTTAAACGAAGATGATAATGATTAAATTGCAAAAAGCGAAAATATTAAATTCGAAAATTCCTCTTAAAAAAAATATTAAAAAAACAGACAAGGGACCAAGATAGCAGACTTCTGAGCTTTGAGAATAGGTGTCTTAGAAGAATTTTAGGTGTGCGGTGGTTTGACTTTGTAAGGAACACAGAGGTGAGGCAACGGACACAGCAACCCTTGGTACCTGTTGTCGTCCGGCGAAGGCGTTTCGGCTGGTTAGGCCATATACTACGTGCGCCTCCCGACAGCCTTAACCATGCATGCCTATTTTACAAGGCAACAGGTTCTCGGCGTCCTCGTCGTCCACTGCTGACAATTCGTCGGCAGCTTGCGTCAGAGCTGCGGGACGTGGATTTGACTTGGGAGGATGCACGGGAGCTGGCAGCCGATCGTTTGGCCTGGAGGCAGTTTGTGGATTCCATATGCTCCACATAGGGAGCGGATATGGCATGATGATGACCTTATGAAAACGGATTGATCGCAAACGGATGCTTTTAAAGCACCCGTCTCTTAAGCGCACAAAAAGGGTCGTACTGAATTTATGATGCGTAGAACCTGAGAAGTGGCTCGCTATGCACTTTTTTTTCTATTTAGACTTCCATCAAAACCTTGGTTAAAATGCCTTGAAATTACTACACCCATCCTACCTGTAATCGGCATTCCAGATAAACTAGCTGAAAGACGTCTCACACTTCGATCAGCTACATCTACAGCTATAGGCAAGGTTTTAGTACCGATCCGCAATCAGCGCACAAAATTTGGGGAGCGCGTTTTTGCGGTTGCGGGGCCCTATGGCTTGGAATGCTCTCTCCCACAGAAGTGCGCAACTGTAAGAGTGAAGTGATGTTTCGAAAGAAACTTAAGACCCATTAGTTCTCTAAATCTTTTGATTAATTTTAATAATAGTATTTTCTACTCAGAAATTGAGTTTTTATTCACTTTGAGCCGTTATTCAATATTTGAAGCGCCCCTTGAATATATTAATACGAAACGACGCTATATAAATTATCCATAATAATAATGACCTGTTTTGGCGAGAAATCGCGATTAAATAATACGGACGGATATAATAATGATGACAAAAATACAAAAAAAAATCTCGTACCTAAGATATAAATAACCATCTTAAAATTTAAAAAAAATTGTCCGTAGCCCATTATTTTAGCCCATCATTGTTTACAAATTGCAATTGTATCATTG